>OOFH01112593.1:784-12653 GCA_900323355.1 Merlangius merlangus
CGACGTTGCAAGGGATGGTTCGCCCAGGGCGTAAATCCAGCCAGGACCGCCTCTGTTCACATTAAAAGGAATTGTATACATATGCACAAATATATTCTATGCATACATACACCCAGGCATCCAAATTAAACATGAACTCCCTGTACCATTACCTCCCTTCCTCTCTCTGGCCGGGAGCTTCGTTGGCATTTGCATTGCCATTGTAGCCACGAAATCTGATACTCAGGCCATGTCTATCGAATGACTTCTTTGTTATTTAGATTCCGTTAAACTGTCTTGCAGTCTCCACGATGGTCACTTCAACTCCCCTATGTCACCTTTGCATTAACTACCCACAATGCAAACGTTTCCCTATAATGATCTTGTTCACCCATTGTCTCACTGAATGTATCCTTGGTAGCTTTGCAGCATGTGCTTTCCCTAGCCTCTCATCATTTTCAATGGCAAAACTCAAGCCACAACACGCACAAGTTCACGCTAATCTACTAAAGAAACACACAGCTAATTATTTGTATACTTACATATCCCTCGTCTGCAGGTATTCCACGCAAAGTTGGAAGGGACCCCTCGGTGAGAAAAAGTTTCACAGCTAATCCTTCCGTGTAACAGACCAAGGTTGGAGAAACAGTGAGTCGTAAAGTGGTTAGCACAGACCAACAGGTTTTTTCCAACTGTAGCCGGGACTTCGCCTTCAAAAATGAAATCAATCCACGTCGCTCTGTCGTCCTCTAGGACACGATGGAGGGATTTGTGGCCGTCTATACAGCCAACAACAGAACACCTCTTGTGAATCCTCGACATGATGAATTCCAAACATGCAACACAATAGGCCGTATCGTACTTATACTCTGATTGAAGGGGGGTGGGGAAGTGGGAGGTCATATTCAAATGAGCGCCCCTTCCTGCGTAGGAAGGGGCGCTGAAACTGACTCGCTTGTTTGGTAGCTTGAGGCGGGCTGCTTCCAGAAATGTGTATCTTGCTCAAAAAATCATGTACAGACTTTTTTCAAAGTTTGTATGCGTGTGGGAGCACCATATACCCACAACAACACCCGTTTTTACCCTGGTCTGACTCTGAGCAATGTCTTCTGTCTCATCTTGACCCTTTCCATGATTTGCGTCCTTAATCTCAGACCTGGTGTCTGTGTTTTCTCATCCTATTTTTTTCCTGTTTTCTCCTCAAATGCTTTTACCTCATTGTTACTTTCCACTCTTATTCTTGGGTCACTTTCCCCTTTCTCATTTTCATCTTTATGATTTTTTTTTCCCCGCCTCAGCAGTGCTCTCGTTCTAATTTACTTCCTGTCACTGTTCCATACAGTGTACAGCCACTTCTTCTTATTAACAGCCTTGTCCTTAAATATTTTCCCAGCTGAGGTTTCCCACATGGGGCTGTTCCAAGGGATTTTCTTTGAAAGATTTACAAAAGCTGAGAGTTCAGCCACTATCTTATCCTCTCCTCCTGACTGTGTCCATAAATCTGGACAGCCATATCTTTGCTCTCTTCTTAATTTATCCATGTTGAAACCTGACAAATCAAAGAAACATATATATTTATATTGAAACCACAAAGTAGCAATTAACAAAATGTTGTAAGTAACACTTGTGTAAGGGTGCAAATTTGCTGGGGGATGAATTAGCTATATTATTTTCATACCATTTGATGCCACTTCACAACTAAAAAAAATAATTTTAAAAAGCAAGTGGAGCAATCAGGGGCCTTTTTACCCTATTTATTGTCACTTACAAAACACATAGTAAGACAAAAACAAACAAACAGAGACATCATGATTGCAAAATAATCAGAAACAGAAAGATTACTATCTACATGGGACTGATGGGAGTGGAGAAATATGATTGGCTTTATTATATATATTATTATTATTATTGAAACATCCTAAACAATTTCCAACTGTCCAGAATATTATCCAGAACCTCCAAAGGTACTGACTTGTTTGGATTTATCTTTTTTTCCATTTATTTTTATATTGGGTGTTAACACGATGTATGTTATTGTGAAAATTAATGGATGTTGTTATGCTGTTTCAGTTTTGTTTTCTGTTGTACTTTTATTTTATTAAAAATAAAATCATCTAATGTGTATTGTTTTAATCTGCAAATTGTTTTAATGTGTACATCTGTACTACTAATAATACATATGATTTGTGGTCATGGTTCGAAATACTACAACTACTACTACTGTGTCTCTCGATCTCTTCTCTAGATAGTTTTTTTATTGTGAAATGTAACGGATGTTGCAATGTTGTTTTGATCTGATCTGTGCTAAATTGATGCTCCCTTTATAGATTGATATCTGGCGTCAACCTTTTAAGAGGCGTCAACACAGTGTTTGATTGTGAAATCTAACGGATGTTGCAATGGTGTTTCGGCGTCTGACTTCCTGTGTCTATCTTGTTTTCCCCCTCCTTATTTATTGAGTACAGGCGTTCAGGTTCAGATATAAAGAGAGGTAAAACATCTGTAAAGTTTTGTAAACAGGTCAAAAAGCAACAAGTGTCAGGGGATACAATTGAGTTATAAAGCCAGTGAGCATCAACAATTAAAAAATACAAGTAGGTAGGCTACATACTGTATATTAATTGTTTCAATCACATTCTTATTTTGGGAGCAGATAGTTTTAATGTAGCAGCAATTGTTTTACAAAACAATTAGGGTTTGGATTTGTGTACATGGAATTTTGCTAAGAGAATAATTTCATTAATAATAATAAACAAGGATATTTTTATTATTTTTAGGAAACCAAACAAACCATTTTCTAAACAAGGACTTAAATCAGTGCCATATTATTGATAATGAGTCTGCTCATGTCCTTCCACTGTCTTTTAGTATGGTCACAGTGCGACATCACTTCACCAAGGCTACCCTATGAAAAGGAAGCACCCAGTCATATTACATATTAATGTATTACTTCAAAGTCAGTTTTAATGTCAATTTCTGCGACATCTGCCAGACAAACAGAGAAATCTAAATAACGTTACTCTTCAACCCACTGTTCAATGAGTACAAAAGGATAAAAATAGATAAGATGAAAAAAAAAGTAAATAAATTGAAATGGATCTTAGTAACATTATTATACAATACGTTGTGAAGCCTCATTCATACAACAAAGTTCATGGTCTGAAATTCATAATTTATTTAAGCTGCATGGTTTCAAAAAGAGTCCCTCAGAATTGTTCACAAATCGCACCCTGCTTAGGCTTCTCTACCATGTTTTACAAATTAAACAGAGATTGGGCTGTAATTATAAAACTTACAAAATCATTGCAGACCAGTGTAGCTATATGGTCCAAATTTAAAGAACAATTAAAGCTAGGGTCTACTATGCTGAAGAGCTAGCATGATTTGGAATTAGCTTCTCCTTGGAGTTCCATCCAACCCCTCCCCCACCGCCCACCCACATCCCCCACACGCGCAAACACAAAGGGCCCTATTTTAACGGTCTGAAACGCAAGTGGGAAAGCGCAAAGCGCAAGTAGCTTTGTGGGCGGTTCTACGGCGCTATCGCTATTTTACAGGCGGATAAATGACACTTCCGCCGCGGCGCAACTGTCAAAAGCGTTGGTCTGAAGCAGGCTAATTACCCGTAGGTGTGGTTTGGGCGTAACGTGCAATGGACCAATCAGAGCGTTTTCTCGCATCCCCTTTAAGAACGATCGGCGCATGTTCCATGGCGCATTGCTATTATGATGGCGGGTTTGCCAGGCGCACGCAATGAAAGGTTCACCACAGAAGAGTGCCGCTACTGTAAGCGCATATCTGGTATGGAAGTGTTATGTCGCGCTTGTTGAATAGATGAGGTGTGTTATAATAAACTGTTAATAACACATCAATGATTGATCAATTAAAGATACATAGTCGTAGTAACATCAACCAACTGAGGAAATACTGAGAAAAACTAATTTTGGTCCTTTGGGCTAGATTTGGTGACGTCATCCGATTACATACAGCACCCCCCACTTCATATGACTTCCTGCATCCCTGCAGAAGGGACGCAGGTGCTTGTCAGAGCAGTCAAAGAACGCGAGTTGGCTTTATATGGGGATGGGAGAAACCCACCCAAAATTGCTTCCGTGAAAGCGGCTTGGGAGGAAATCGCCGTAATTGTTTCAGCAGCTGGACAAAATAAATAATAATATTAATAAGTAATATTTTATTGTCCTTGTAATTATGTATGCGCCCTTAAAATAGCATCTGAACAACGCGCCACTGACTTTAAACCAGGTATCTCCTGGTCAGTAGCGCAATGGTTTTCAGAAACGTCAAAATACCGTTTGCGCCAGAACACGCCTCCTCCTTCCGCCGAACCGCCCCTTGGGGCGCAAGATCATTCCCTAATTTACCGGCGAGTGGCGCTGGTGGCAAAAGAACGCTCTGCGCCAGTTGTAAACTAGCAACGACACATGCGCCAGTGACTAAGTCACTTGCGCTGGATGCAAGATAGGGCCCAAAGTGTAGTGGTTTTCAATCAGGACCAGTTCTAATGTGGTCGGGACCACAAAAAAGCATTGAAATGTGTCCTATTTGCATTTTCACAAATAGAAAAAAGGTTTCACAAATCTGAAACTATGTTTTTAATCATGTATAGCCTCACTGTGATAATCTAGTTCAGATTTGAAGAGTCTAGGCGTAGTGGTTTTCAATCAGGACCAGTTCTAATGTGGTCTGGACCACAAACAAGCTTTGAAATGTGTCTTTATTGCATTTTCACAAATAGGCAAAAGGTTTCACAAATCTGAAACTGTTTTATATAATGTATAGGCTTACTATGATAATCTAGTCCCGATTTGAAGCGTGAAGGTGTAGTGGTTTTCAATCAGGACCTGCTGTAATGCGGTCTGGACCACAAAAAAGCATTGAAATGTGTCTTTATTGCATTTTCACAAATAGGGAAAAGGTTTCACTAATCTGAAATTATTTTTTATATAATGTATGGCCTCACTGTGATAATCTACTCCAGATTGTAAGAGTCTAGGTGTAGTGGTTTTCAATCAGGACCAGTTCTAAGATGGTCCAGATGCAAAAAAAGCTGTGAAATCTCCCCTTTTTGGTATTTAAACTAATCAAATAAAGGTTACCTAAATTGTAAACTATGTTTTAAAGACTGTTTCGACTATCTTAGATAATCTAGACAAATTAAAGCGGCTTTACCGCGACTAAAGAGGTTAAACAACGAAGAATCAGTCGCTCCATGCCGCTCGTTAAGAATCCCTTAACCTTTTCCTTAACTGTTGAATCGGATGCTGTGAATCGGATGCCAACTTCAGCATCGTAAGTAACGATCCGTTTGAGGCCACATTTTGTAGCATCAACTCTCTCTCTCTGTCTTTCTGTCTTTCTCTCTTCCCTCCAGCCGTCTGTGCTCACGCTCTCTCTTATCGCTCAGGAGCTGACAGCACTGCAGTCCACCACCGCCATGAAGGCCCTTCAGCTACTTCAACAGTACCTTAAGGTAAACACGAACCAATACAATGAGTCAATATAATCAGTGAATTTCTAAAGCATTATAACCAGCACATTGTTTTAAGGTAATGTCTGGGTAAAGTCCCCATGGCTCCCAAATGTAATCCTAAATTGACCAGCATTAGTATGTAAGCTTATTAAAAAAATGTTTTAGGGGGGGAACTAATCTCTGGGCCATGGCGGCGCCGGGTCCCATGTCTGGCAGTAGTTCTGCGGAGGGAGGACATGCTGCACCATGGCTGTTACTACAAAGCTTTATTGGTATGTCTCTGTTGATCCCTTCCAAGATAAGTGAGGGTGAGCTTCTCCAGTGGAGAGGACTTGTAGCCCAGTGCATGGCCCAGTACTACTCGAGGGGAATGTACCAAACAAGAAGCTGGTCTGGATCGTGTCCAGGTGCATAGCCCAGAGCTTGCGAGCCAAGCGCTGCCGGGCCTGCCCACCATCCTCGAGGCCCGCCGGGATTAGAGGTGAAGACCTGGGCGTTGGCACACTGCCTTCTGCTAGGACATCCATACTTTACGATACTATTATTGCTGTGGAAAGCAAAACTACCTGCTGTTGGATCTCATCTGTCAATATACTGGGCTACAAGGTGGTTTATTTAGTCAATTAACAGCATACGGTTATGAAGGAGTCGGTTTGGGACCTGCTGCTTCATGACCTGTATCTGAAGTCAATGTTAGTCACCTGGATAAAAGTGTCTGTCAGTAAATTGTACCTTGTTAATACTAACAACAATAAGAGATGGACTCTTTAAATGTAGCCCCCTACTTCCCCGGTGGAGGAGCCTACTTCACCCTTCACAGCAGAGAGTAGCCCGCCAACCCGTGACCTGCTGTCCCTGGAGGGGGGCTGTGTGTGTTGTTTGTTTTAGTCTCAACCTGTTTGGTATTTATGCACCAGTGGAACCAAGTGCCAATGTATGTCTGGTTTACTGTGGTTAGATTCTGTAGCTTTTTCTAATTTCAATGGACTGAATGTCTTGGCGTTCTGTCAATATTTGTAGCTGTGATGGTTTTATTTAATTGGAGACTTTCTCTCATGGCAGGTTGTATGCTAACAAAACATATTCCAAGAGACCAGCTGTTACAGCTGCAATGTTAAATGTAAGTGATATGTAGTATGGGATGGTTCTGCCTATTTATGGAAGGACAGTGTATGCATATTTAATTGTGAATGCACACGTTACTGTCTAAAATTGCCCATTGTAAAAAATAAAAATCAGAAAAAAAGTATACAAAAATCTAAGAAAGAGAACCAAAACATGTGATGAATACTATATTGTCTAATATAAAAAAAAAAAAATGTGACCCGTCCTAAGAAAATGAACTGAAATAAAAATGGTAAAAGATTGAGCCTGATTCACGGGATTTCTTGCTAGATTGTGAAACAATATTAGGCGGATTTATAATTTCATAAGCACTCACTGGAGCATGTCTGACATAAGCTGATGAACGGAGGGAGGTCCTCCGAACCATTCATGTAGTTATAAAACAAGATTTATTTCATAGGCTACTAACGGCATGTCTGTGTTTGTGTGTGCATGAGGGAAAGAGAGAGAAAACCATCTCCTTGATTAGACGGGCGGCTACCGAGACTGCGTTGCAGTGCCCTGTGGAGCCACAAGGGCTGGAATGAAGGAAACGGAGTCTGATCCGCGCTACAAGACATGCGACCGACCATCATCCTCTAAACACAGCGCACAGATAGGCTATTTTTGCGTCGCTCATTTCACAGGAAAATATGAACTCTTAACTTCACTCGCCGACATTCTTTACGAAACCACAGTAAGGAAAAGAACCCTGACCAAATCTCCCCTTTCCGATGACTGCATAGGCCCTGGCAGGGGAATGAGAAGGCACCAAGATGGTGCGTATCGCGAACGCCCTGGGTCTGGTCATCCTCAGCGTCGCTCTGCTCATCCTCTCCCTCATCAGTTATGTGTCGCTGCGCAAAGACAGCTTCCTCAGCTCCTCCAAGTACGACATGGGGGGTCCGAGGATCATGTTCCACGCGGGGTTCAGGTAAGTGGCTTTTCGGTACAGCGTCGTCCTCATCTAATGCGATTTGAATGAAAATGTGGATTGTCGGAATAGAAGTGAAAGCTGGATTTGGGCCTGTTATCCGATACGTTCCTTTAAAATACCCGAATATGCAACTGAAATTACAGCCGGCCAATTGTATTGATGGACCTACCCTTTTCACTCCACGTTAGGTTGTAGGCTAAAGTGTTTTGACCCGCTAGTCGACCCTTTACTCTAAAGTCTCACGCATTGGGCGTGAGACACACGCATTTCAACCCATGCACACGCTCACATGCCACACGTATTTCTCAAGCAGAGATATTACCAGGATAGCGCCCACCAACTTGCGCCGCTTTTTAACAGTGGAACAGGTAGGAATCAAATGTGTTCCCCGTATGTAGGGTGACCAGACGTCCTCTTTTGCCCGAAGTTGCCCTCTTTTTGAGGCACTTTAAAAAACAATGTGTCCGGGCGGAATTTCAAAATCGTCCGGGATTTTATTAATGCCTCATACATGTTCACATTCAATTTGCGTTGGGTTTCTCTGGGTCGTTCACAAACGAGTTAGGCTACGCCCAACAAGACAACATCTCACTCTGAACTCAGTTCAAAACTTGAGAGCCCTAAACGTCAACTAAGTGAATCAAACAGGAGAACTCTCCATGGTGCTAGGAGGAAATTAGGCCATGGGACAGAAATAGGGTTCTTCACAACCCATCCCAGATGGCCTTTCGAAGGAAATCCACACATTAATGGATTCTATCCTCAGGTCTCAGTTTGCCATGAATTTCCTGGACCCATCCTTCATCCCCTTGACGAATGCACTTAACGAAGAGCTGCAAGGAAAACCCTCTAAGTGGAAATTCAACAGGACTGCTTTTTATCTACAAAGGTAAAATACTTCCACTGTATCTATCTCTAGTCGGTTTATTCTCACTGAAAGCGCTGCTAGGGGTGCGAGTGTGACGAAGGCTTTAACCTAATACATGTCTTCCAGGAAAGAGATCTTCCACTTCATCGACATCGCAAACAACTTCTCCCTCACCAAGAATGGCGTCCGCGTGGGTCAGTTGATGCACTTCGACTACTCCAGCAACAAGTACGTGTTCTCCATCAGCAACAACTTCAAGTCCCTGCTGCCCGACATGTCTCCCATCTACAACAAGCACTACAACGTGTGCGCTGTGGTTGGCAACAGCGGGATTCTCACTGGCAGCCGCTGCGGCAATGAGATCGACCAGGCCGACTTTGTGTTCCGCTGTAACTTCGCGCCCACAGAGGTGTATTACAAGGACGTAGGCAGGAAGACCAACATGACCACTTTCAACCCCAGCATCCTGGAGCGCTACTACAACAACCTGCTCACCATCCAGGACAGGAACAACTTCTTCCTCAATGTCAAGAAGCTGGAGGGGGCCATCCTGTGGATCCCGGCCTTCTTCCTCCACACCTCGGCCACGGTGACCCGCACCCTGGTGGACTTCTTTGTGGAGCATAAGGGCCAGCTGAAGATAGAGCTGGCCTGGCCCGGCAACATCATGCAGGACGTCAACAAGTAAGAGGGTTAGGGAGGGGCGAGCTCTTAGACTCCATGTACTGCCTTCTTAATATCACCAGCCAGACATTAGATTAGAGGAGGGCTGTGGACCTGAGGTGGTCACTCTAGAGACTAAAACACTTTAGACCCGTCCTTCGTAGGAGACGTAAAACCAAGGTCCTGACTCACAGAGGTCATAAAAGATCCCAGGGCACATATCGCAAAGAGTAGGGGATTCCCCGGTGTCCTGGCTAAAACTGCCCACCAGACTTATTCAATCTGGCCCCCTAATCATCCCCCTGTATAATTTGCTTATTCATTAATTCCCTCACTCTCCACCTCAAGCTGGTGTGTGGTGAGCGTTCTGTCGCTGTTTGGTTCTAGTGCATCACCCAAGTCGGTGCTACACACTGGTGGTGGTTAGTGAGGTCCCCCCCCCTTCACTGTAAGCGCTTTAAAGCGCTATATAAATTCAATGAATAACTAGAGACTAGGATGGCTGCAGGTCCTTAGCAGGTCACTCTAGACTTGCAAGCATCTTTACAGATCACAGTTCCCTTTATTAACTTAACTATTCCCTCCCACAGATACTGGAAGACCAAGAACCTGTCCCCCAAACGTCTCAGCACTGGAATCCTCATGTACACGCTGGCCTCTGCCATGTGCGAGGAGATCCACCTCTACGGCTTCTGGCCTTTTGGCTGGGACCCCAACACGGGCAAAGACCTCCCCTACCACTACTATGACAAGAAGGGCACAAAGTTCACCACCAAGTGGCAGGAGACCCACCAGCTGCCCAGCGAGTTCAGACTGCTGTACAAGATGCATGGGGAGGGTGTGACCAAGCTCAGCCTCTCGCACTGTGCCTAAACTTCCGAGTGAGAGTCTCCTACCTTCCCCTCCCACCCCACACCTCCACACCCCTCCAACCCGAGCGGAGGGCGAAAAGGCTGTGACCCAGATACATCTCCTCCCCGCCCCACATTTGCTATGGCGCATATATCAAACATTGCATGATGGGCACTGAGACATTTCAACTGAGACATTCCTGTCCTCTCCTATCCTCCTCCACGACAACACATGTATGTCGCCCTTAGCCGCATGTGACGGTATCGACACTTCTCAAACAAAGATGTCAAGGTTACTCGGGGGCTTGTTTTTAGACCACACAGGTTAGCCACATACAGCTCAGTCCGTCACTCTTCTGGCGTATAGTGGCGTTGCCAGAACTAAAACTGTTCCAACAATCACAGGCCAGCTCCAAATAATTCCACATGCTATTTAATTATAGGGCATCTGACCATCTCTGCTTTGAAAAAAAGGACGGGCTGTTGATTTTGGAACGTGCTTTAAACTTTATAGAAGGCCTTTAACAGAGGAATACGCCGACTCTGCCCTCTAAGCACTGCCTAATCTCAGGGATGGAGTTAGATCAGTGTTCTTTTCCTTTTCTTTCTTCCGTTCTATTCTACTATTCTGTCTTCACAGTGGGAAAAAATGTTTTATTAACTTAGGCCCACTGGAAAAGACAATTCAAGAAATGTAGGGGGGCACAGATATGGAGTATTGTATTTGTTTACAGTGTTGTGCTTCTGCAACAAGTCAGACCTAGCGCTGTCTCCAGCTGATTCTACGTCCTGCTACCGTTTGTTTTCCTCTACAGAATTGATAAAGTTTCAGAGTAAGAACCAACATTCCATAGAATAAGCCATAGGCTAACCTTGTGATGACACAGAAGAACAACAAGAGATTATTACAAAGGATTTAAGCAACAGCTGACGATTAAAAAGCCTTGTAACACACAATCAGGAAGTCTTATTTACAATATTTTAGGAAAATATTTATAAATTATGACACATACATCAAACCTTGTCAATCCCTTTTATTACTTAAATCGAAACTATATATGTTGAAACAAAATCATAGTTATGTAGATTATGTTAACAAAGGCAAAAGCTATTATTTTACTATCTATAAATATACTTGTATATCATTCGACTTTTGCGATACTTGAACAGAGAAACCCACTGTTTTTATAACCCACTTGTGAAAGAGCATGATTCATTTGAATGACATTGCATGTGAGTGGCACTAATATATGTTAAAGGCTGTTTCTTTATTCCTATAACACCTTCTTTGTAACGTTTATATTCGCATATTGCTAACATAATGTTATCAGTGACTTTATACAAAGGATGTTTCAGACTTCTCTTCCTATATTTCACAGGTACCAGACCAGTAGTCTTGTTGGAGAGCGGCCCTCCCTCTGTCTTCCCAATCACACCCATAGTAATAGCTGTCCACATGATCGACTCATGAATTGTGCTCTTGTGTTGAAACACATGCTTGGGGGCAAAGTTGTGTGGTGAAGTCATTCCTAGAGATTTCGTCAAGTGAGCCACACGTGGTATAGCAATTAGCGTATGGATAGGACTGAATTTATTGTGACAATGCAGTGTTGTAACTATACATACCCTTAGGCTGGCTTGTTTATTTTGTCTCAGTCAGAAAAGATGGTTGAAATGATGGCAGATGTAAAAGTTATTTAACAGAGGAAAACCCTCTTCACGCAGATCTGATGCCAAAACTTAAGAGGATTCAATCCTAATCGAACTGCCCTAGTTGTGTGAATTAGAGACCCTGAATGTTCGGTCAGTACACCAAAGAGCACTTTTCTGTTCGAATGTACGTTGGCGGTGACTTAAGATGGTGGATTGTTGTAGAGCATTTGGATTAATTCTTTTTTTTATCACTCAAATTAATATCAGTTTTATAAAGGAAAGTATACAATGGCAGATGAATGTTGGGAAAGAAATGTGTGTGT
>OOFH01112594.1:2252-15154 GCA_900323355.1 Merlangius merlangus
GAGCCCCACAGCAGTGCTCCCCGCTGGCTTCCTCCTGGCCTGGAGAATCCCGGCGGGCAACACGCGGCTCAGGAAGGGAGTGACGCCCATCTGCGGCGTCTCTGGGGAGAAGGGATCCTCCATCGCGGCTCTCGACGCCTGCTTCTCCTCCTCCTCCTCTTCCTCCTCCTCCTTGCCGCTGCTGTGAATCTCCCCGTCATCAGAGTCGTTCTCGTCGACCTCTTCCTCGTCCGAGGTGTCGTCCGCATCTTCTTCATCCTCACTGGCGGCCTTCACCCTACAGATGCGCATCTGGGAAAGGGAAAGGGTTTGGTTATTTTATTTAAATTAAAAAAAAAAAGGGACAAAGTGCCACATGTTGGCCAAAAACAATTTGGCATCGACCAATTCTGAAACCTCTCATTTACCAATCGGCGGTCCGCATAATGCATCAGTCGACAAACAACAGATGAGATAATTTTGAATAATATGTTTTCTGAACAAAACTGGCCCTCTTATTTCCCCACCAGATGTGATGTTGATTAGCTTTATGACAACGAGCCATTACAAAATCAACTCGCGTGGTGCAGTTTAACGGGTGGAGGTCTACCTTGTAGCTGATGGTGGAGCCCTTGGCCATGGGCCTGAGGATCTTGGCGATGAGGGAGACGTGGTACGGCCCGGCACAGAAGGGGGTGGCCAGGTTGCCGCGCTTCATGCGCTGACACAGAGCCCCCAGGATCAGCTTGCGGTCGTCGTCCCAGTGGCACTCGGACAGGATCTCTATCTGCTGGGAGTCCAGGGGGTCGTTGTCCGCGGTGCAGTTCTTCCCTGGGAGGGCGGAGCAGGAAGGGGATGGGTGAGTGGTCATGACCAGCTGGGAACTCTTCCGGGTGCCACACTGTGACCTCCGACTAGGACCTCAATGGTACGAAATAGGGCTGAACGATTGATTTATTTCAAACCGACATCGAGATGTGTAATAGAAGGCGATTTGCAATACGCAAAGGCTGCGAAAAAAAATCAAAAAAATCCAACGCTGTGTTGGTCATAC
Source organism: Merlangius merlangus (assembly GCA_900323355.1). Lineage (NCBI taxonomy): Eukaryota > Metazoa > Chordata > Actinopteri > Gadiformes > Gadidae > Merlangius > Merlangius merlangus. Next base: position 3,286 of record OOFH01112594.1, read on the forward strand.
TATAGAATGATTTATTGCTTGTTTAGTGAATAATAAAGAACATAAGTAATATTAATATTGGTCGAAATTAATTACAATTTGATTATTTCCCCAAATCGCTCAGCTCTAGCATAAACTGCAGAATATCTGACGGCAAAGTGAAGCGTTCGATTAAAAAGTAAAAAATACAATATCTGCGTCGTGGCTGTGTTTTCAGTTGGAGAATAAGAATATGTATAAATGGACACACACTGCTAACGAGGCCAATAAAAACCCTTCTGCTTTTTACTCCACATTGTGAGCTAGTTTGATCCGGTGCATTTTGGACATTACCTGTGTTTTTAAAAGTCAATATGATGTTTGGGAACTTTCTAGCCGGGACGGAGGCCTTCTTGGTCTGTGGAAGAAGCGCCGGGGCCGGGCCCTTCAGGGCCACTGGGGCCTTGGGAGGATCTGTGTCTTTGGAGGGGTTTTTCATGGAGGGTCTGAACTGCCGGATACGAGCGCAGGTCATCAAGCTCTCCAGGTACTTATACACCGGGTCCTTGTCCTTTTCCTGTACCTAAAATAGTGTGTACATTGATTTATTATAAACAAATAATAGTGGTGAAATGGTTAAACTTTTCTTGATACAAGTCTTATCAACATGAAATCAAAGTGTTGATTCGGCCTTGGATCTCCCAGTCGGCCATAGACAGCCGTTACAGTGAGGTAGCAGCCTGTAGATCCAGGCGCCCAACCAAAATCTTTCTAACATGTACATTTGTGTGTTCTTTTGTTGGGTTGTAGGGAAAAAAAAAAAAGTGTGTGGGAAGGAATAGTGTACCGCAGGTCAATCCCTTTTTTGATTAAATCATTTATTTACTTACTAATTTACTTACTAGTAGATAACTAGTAAGTAAACTAGTAGGTTTGCAGTGTGTACTGATTTGTGTCCCGGGCACACTGTCCGTTCATTACAAATACACATCCCGTTCACCCCCCAATATGAATATAACAAATTGAATACAAGGGAATACATTTGAAAACATTTCTAAATGTATTCTACTATATATTACTTATGATGGACGAGTACCCTAATTTCATAAATATCCAGATTAGATTCAATTTAACATCTAGACAAATTGGGACCATTTAAATAGATTAACAGCCCCTTAGCTAGCATAGCTAGCCGCCCATAGCTAGCATAAAACAGACTAAAATCCAAAAGGGTGGGGGGCACTTCCTGGCCCAGCTAGAGTAGGACAGAGTCAACGGGGACTCGAACGCGCCGAGTGGCCCCATGGCTCCCTGGGGTCGTTGTCTTACCGGTTGGACGTGTTGGTAAACAGGGCGCCTGGAGGTGTAGCACATGCTGTCCAGGCCCTTGGGAGCGTAGAGGGGCTCCGGGTCGGGCAGGGCCAGCTCCTTGTGCCAGATGCGGTCCCAGTGGGCCCCGGGGCTGGGCTGGACCTCGTGCTGAAGGCTCTTCACCGCTGCAACAGAGGAACCACAAGGAGGAAGACGGTGAGTGTGTTCGTCCCACCACCACTTCTTCCAAAAGTATGCATTTCCACTATTTAATTACACCCCGTGAGAAGGAAGCAAACAAGCATATCTGTGGTTATAAAAGAGAAATTTCCCTTTCTACAGCGCAACAACAGTGGTTTAGGTTAACCGGCCCCGATCGTAAAAGCGACTACGTTTCAGATAACGGTACGCAGTAGGGCTGAGCGATTTTGGACATATTTTTCCCTTATATATTTTTTTATATTATTCACTAAACAATCAATACATCATTCTATAGTATGACCACCACGACATTGGAAGCTGTCAAAATGCAATAAAAAGAAAACAGTAGCCTTTGCGCTTTGCAAATCGCGTTCTATTACATCGCGATGTCGGTTTGAATTCGATTAATCTTTCAGCCATGGTAGGCAGCCAGAAACAAACACTAGCAAAGGAGCTTACCATATAAAGGGTTGGACTGAAAACACGCCAAACGTCTGCGATTGAAGGAGCTTACCGTATAGAGGGTTGGACTGAAAACACGCCACACGTTACCGATCGAAAGAGCTAACCGTATAGAGGGTTGGACTGAAAACACGCCACACGTTACCGATCGAAAGAGCTAACCGTATAAAGGGTTGGACTGAAAACACGCCACACGTTGGCGATCGAAGGAGCTTACCGTATAGAGGGTTCGACTGGCTCTCCGGTGGCTTCTCGTCCTCGCTTCCCAGGAGCTGCTTGACGATCTTGCGTTTGAAACAGTCGCAGCCCAGCATGCAGTCTGGCCGGCGACAGTGGAGCGGGCCCCGGTTCAGACGGGCCAGGCTGGAGCACACGCAACCCAGCCGGCAGAACACCTGGCCGCAGGCAGGGCCCGAGGCCGAGGTGTACTGGGCCGCGGGCGACGGCGGCTTGTGTTTCATCTGGAGGTAGGGAGGGAGAGAGGGAGGGAAGGGGGGCTTAGAGTGGTTGTGGTTGGTCCTGTACATGTTTGTGTCTGGTTGATTGGACGCATAATCATGATTTACATTTAGTTTGAACTGAAGTGGCGTATAAGTGGGGTTAAGAACAATCAAAGCAACGCCATCAAAATTGCAAGTGTCTAATAAAAAACAACTTGACACAGGAATCAGAGATTTCGGAACAATTTAATACTGAAATGTGCCCTCTGACATTCAGCGTAAGAGATTAATGTTTTTTCCCTGTTACCGTGTGCAGATATACACTCACCGGCCACTTTATTAGGTACACCTTGCTAGTACCGGGTTGGACCCCCTTTTGCCTTCAGAACTGCCTTAATCCTTTGTAGCATAGATTCAACAAGGTACTGGAAACATTCCTCAGAGAGCTTGGTCCATATTGACACGATATCATCACGCAGTTGCTGCAGATTTGTCGGATGCACATCCATGATGCGAATCTCCCGTTCCACCACATTCCAAAGGTGCTCTATTGGATTGAGATCTGGTGGACTGTGGAGGCCATTTGAGTACAGTGAACTCATTATCATGTTCAAGAACCCAGTCTGAGATGATTCGTGCTTAATGACATGGCGCGTTATCCTGCTGGAAGTAGCCATCAGAAGATGGGTACACTGTGGTCATAAAGGGATGGACATGGTCAGCAACAATACTCAGGTAGGCTGTGGCATTGACACGATGATCAATTGGTACTAAGGGGCCCAAAGTGTGCCAAGAAAATATCCCCCACACCATTGCACCACCACCACCACCAGCCTGAACCGTTGACACAAGGCAGGATGGATCCATGCTTTCATGTTGTTTACGCCAAATTCTGACCCTTCCATCCGAATGTTGCAGCAGAAATCGAGACTCCTCAGACCAGGCCACCTTTTTCCAATCTTCTATTGTCCAATTTTGGTGAGCCTGTGCGAATTGTAGCCTCAGGTTTCCTCTTCTTAGCTGACAGGAGTGGCACCCGGTGTGGTCTTCTGCTGCTGTAGCCCAGCCGCCTCAAAGTTCAACGTGTTGTGCGTTCAGAGATGCTCTTCTGCATACCTCGGTTGTAACGAGTGGTTATTTGAGTTACTGTTGCCTTTCTATCAGCTCGAACCAGTCTGGCCATTCTCCTCTGACCTCTGCCATCAACAAGGTATTTGCGCCCACAGAACTGCCGCTCACCGGATATTTTCTCTTTTTCGGACCATTCTCTGTAAACCCTTGAGATGGTTGTGCGTGAAAATCCCAGTAGACCAGCAGTTTCTGAAATACTCAGACCAGCCCGTCTGGCACCAACAACCATGCCACGTTCAAAGTCACTTAAATCACCTTTCTTCCCCATTCTGATGCTCGGTTTAAACTGCAGCAGATCGTCTTGACCAAGTCTACATGCCTAAATGCATTGAGTTGCTGCCATGTGATTGGCTGATTAGAAATTTGCGTTAACGAGCAGTTGGACAGGTGTACCTAATAAAGGTGAGTGTATATGTTTGTGTAACATTTATTTTGAACAATGGTTTTGGATTTATAGTCACCACTGTGGTCTCATTGTGTTACTGTTTGTGTAGATGGTGAGGCTGCTGCTCTCCAGAGGAGCAAACATCAATGCATTTGACAAGAAGGACCGCCGCGCCATTCACTGGGCAGCTTACATGGGTAATGAAGACTAATTCTTTATATTCAGCTAACAAAGCTAGTCCAATGGACAAAAGTCAATGGACTTTTGTCCCTGTTGATACAAAGGGTTTTGAGGAGTTCAATTTGTCTGTAGATTTTATAATACTATTGTGAAACTGACCTAAAGCTGCAGAAGAGACGCAAAGTAACAAAATAAACACTGTAATAATGTGATGGACAGGCAATATGGATTTTGGAACAAAGCAGGGGAGACCTGCCATGATGGAGCAGAACCGATTTGGGAGCAGTCTCAAATCGATATGGTCTCCGACAGATGCAAGCGCCTTAATCTGGCATCGCCAGAAGAATGGCAACCAGCAATATTCTTGAATGCCTCCTTTTATTTAGGACTTCCAAGGGACGTCACCAATGGGTGCAAACCAATATGATTCTAGATGCAATTCGATAGGTCTACAACCAATGGGGGCAACGAAACGGGTGACGTGCAGAAAAACATTGATTCTCAAGAAAAGCGGTTCGTCTTTTAGTAAAAAATATACCGCCAGTTCATTTAACTACATCAGCAACAGCCGTCCTTGTTAATCTCTTTATGGAGCTGCTCGTTATTATCACGCTTGTGATTGGTTGGTCTATCTCATACCGGGAAAAAAATCGTTTTGTATGAGAAGGGAGACCTTACCTGCAGAGGGCTATAGCATTTCCAAAAAATCAGTAATATTATTTTTACTTTCATGCCTTGCTCACACGGCAAGCAAAAGGGACCAATATCTGAAGTTGGTTGGGTAGATGCCACTTTATTCTACAATAAAAAATATTAAAATTGGCACATCAAAATGGTTAACGTGGCTGGGGGATTGTTTTAAAAGTAAGATTGTGTGACCCGGACTGAGCCGTACTAGTTTTTCCCTTGTCTTCAGTACTGCTCCGTTGGGGTACTGAGACGCCTGAAAGGGTGCCGGAAAATTCGAGTTACACATCCCCGCCGTTGATTGGTCGATGGTATCGTCACTTCCGAGCGACGTGGGGATAAAAACAAACAGTAGCCTGCGTTCACACCAAACGTGACATGTGTCACCCGTTCGCGGTGCCACCGAAGTTTTGTCGCGCCACAAATCATGATTTGTCGCTGTGAAAGTTTTGTTGAATTTGTCGCGCAACAACACGATAACCATCATTGCCTTGTCTTTACCCTTTGGGGAAGAGGTAGAGAGGTCGGAGGACCCGACAGTCTATTCATAATATTGTAATGACCACGGAAGAGGCAGTGAATGAAGTATTGATTAGACAGAGATTTATTAGATGGGCCTACCTAATAAACTGTTGGAACACACAAGACCGGAAACCATAGCAACGCCGGTAAACAAACCCTGAGAATCCCAATCCCTATGAGAGCTCCCCGCGCGACGGCCATCCGGAGGCGCACAGAGTCTTTGGCCATTGTTATATATACAATTATATTATATACTACTCTGGGAGTCGCCAACGGCAACAATCACTTTCTCCTCCATGCTGCAGTTCACCCCGGACTGCACTGAGTTTGACGGTTGAGAACATGTCGCCTTAAACGCTTGCTTGGGCGAACAAGGAGGTGGAGACATTCCTCTGCATTCTCCTCTGCGCTGCTATCATGTCACGATGTTTACGTTGCTGCCGCGGCGATCGACATCCGGCCTACCATAAAGGGTACTGTCGGCGGTGGAAACACGACCTCGGAACTGAGCTGGGCTATACCGCCCCCTCCCTACCGGACTGAGGCGAACCGAACCGTACCGCACCCTGCAGTGAAAACGCGGCATTAGTGTATAGTATGAACCAGCTCCCTTGTGTCCTTATGGCGCATTTCCACCGGAGGGTACGCTTCGACCCAGCACGCCTCAGTCCAGTAGTGAGGGTGCAATATAGCCCAGCTCAGTTACGGCTCGAGTTTCCACCGCCAACAGTACCCTTGTGGTAGGGCGGGGTTTAAGCCGTACGGCAATAGCCGTGGCAGCTAAGTAAGCATCCTGACCTCATAGCAACCCACCACAGTGTAGCCTGCTAATAAATCCAAGGAAAAGAAGAACGCGCACAATGAACAAGGGCAACAATGTAGGACATCCAAGAAGGACGTGAAACTTTTGCACAACATTTTCTTTAATAAACTAAGCTTTCTCCGTTGTCCAGAAATATCTTGCGGGTACTGTGTTTGTTATTATTCCCCTGTCGCACGGAAGTGACGATTCTGTCGGACAGCATGTGTAGATCAAACTTGCCGGCACCCTTTCAGGCGTCTCAGTACCCCAATACTGGGGGATTACTAGGGGACGAGTACAGCTCAATACGGTTCAGTCCGGAGCACGACACCGCCAAAAGTGGGCGTGATCCGGGCTGAGCCGTCTTTGCTCATTGTGCGTGTTCTTCTTTTTCCTTGGATTCATTAGCAGGCTACACTGCTGCTATGAGATCACGACGCTTACGTAGCTGCCGCGGCTATCACCTTACGGTTTAAACCCAGCCCTACCCTAAGGTACTGTCGGCGGTGGAAAGGCGAGCTTTAACTGAGCTGGACTATTCCGCGCCCTCACTCAGGGCTGTACAGTGCGACAGTTTTGATATCATTTACTATTAAAATGTATAACGTGCAAACATAAATACAGGTCCACTCGCACCGGTGTGAAAGGGTGAGAAGGACCCGTGCCGAAAAAAATACGTCTTTCTGTACGGCTTTCAATGGCACTGCTAAGCGTGAGTGTGTGGGAGCATGATGGGAGCGATGCATGTAGGGAAATGTATTTTGAATTATAGGCTCGCCAGTTCCGCTTAACTACTAAAAAACTACATTTCCCGAACATTCGCACGTTGAAGAAGAGGCTTTGTAACGGTCGTGGGAAATTCACTTTTTAAGCAAAACAGACAAATGAAAAGGTATTTCTCTGTATTCGGAAGTTCTTCTTCATCAAATAAAGATGGAAACTTTCTCTAACGTATGGAAGAGATTGACTCGGAGACCACAAGCACGGAACCGGCACCTTCGGACGAAGCCGACTCCACCCATGACTCTGTCTTGGCCAACGGGAAAACTTACAGGTTTAACCCCCAGTGGTTAAAAACGTTAAATTGGCTTGACGAATCCAAGAAGTCAATGTTTTGTAAATATCGCCTCGAGGCAGGGGAAAGGACATCAGAGGTTAATAAATAAGTTTGTTAAATTTGTAATAATTACTTAATTTTGTTGAATGTGTTCACTACTTCTGGCTGCTAATGTTTTAAAAAGGCCCCATAGTCACTTTACTATTTAATATGCCCATTGTCACTTTACTGTTGTTAAATTTGTTCATATTGTGTTACTTACATTTTTTTGACTATGGTATGTGTGCTACCAAAAATTTTTTTGTGCTACTGATTTTTTTTGCCTGCTAACACCAGTGCTACCATTTTAGAATAGAATAGAATAGAATTTATTGTTGTCATTACACATGTTACAGAGCAACAGAGCAACGAAATTCCCAGTAACAATTCCGTCCAAGAAACATAAAGACTTTGTGGGGAGACAGGACGGAGGGACTGTCAGGCGCTTGTTCGGCAAGGAACCATGCGGCCCGCATTAGATAAGAAACTTAAAAAGCTAAACAAGAGGGTAAAGAGGCGGAAAAAAAAATTGTCAATACCCCAAACTATGCCCCTTCAAAGCTAGGGTATGCGATTTTGGAAAAATCACCTACCCTACCCTTTAAGGGGGGGCACAGTGTAGGGATTAGCAAAAAAAAAACACCTCAACACATAAGCATCACATCAAAAAACATCACAAACACATATGGGAGGGGGGAAGGGAGTTGGGGAGGGGAGGTGTCACAACTCAGACACCGGGAGGCGGACGCAGCCAACAGGCGCATCACATCACTCGCGGCATACTGTGCTGCAACGAGGGAAGGGGAGGGGGATGGAGTCCAGTAGGCCGTGAGTCCAGGGGGTGTGTGTGTAATCTGTCTTGTGTGTGTGTGAGCTCAAGGACTCCATCTCCAATGGACTCAACAGTGTCTCTCCCGTCTGATGCTGGTGACGAGAACACGGCCGTCGCCGTAATATGTTTCTATAGTAACTAACATACCGTGTTCATTTTGGAACAGAAAACCTAGGGTAACCGCAAACCCTGGGTTAACTTACCCGGTTATGTGATAAAACCGGCTTTGTGGAATACCCCACCGGCTTTGTGGAATACCCCTCAGGGGCATTAAGTTTATGCTGAAGTCAGCTGCAAGATCCTACTCCAGGGGGGGCTTATTGGGGATAGGGCATGTCTGATTTTGTCAAATTTAATTCCTGTCACATTGTTGTGCACATTGCACCCATTCTCGTGCAAACAGTCAAATTGGGCTGGATTTCATGCAGAAAAAACAAAGTTTCACATTTTTGGACTCGATCCAAGTTGGGAGAGGGTGGAGGGGGGTGTAATAAACCCTGTTGTCTCAGTTGGTTTCACTGCCACAGACTCCGCTCTGCCAAGTTTTGAGTTCATTCGTTTGTTTTCCACAGCTGTCCCGGTTCAAGTTAACAATGGAACTGAGCAGGAAGGAACATGGCTCATTCAACTTTGAATCCTCTCATACAGCTTTAGCAATAGGACCATCGTCTGTCGTTCATTATATTTCTTCCATTATTTCTCCATAAATAAATCCCTTCATAAGGGATGAAATGTCTTTTAAAGTGATGTGTCCAACTTTGTAAGGAAAATCTGCTCAGTTTTGCGAAATGTATTACATATTTAAAGAGACATCTCTGTGGTGATCTCTAATGTCCCTGTGGAAGGAAGATAAAGAAAAAGAAGTTGGTGTATTCCTTTATACCTTATCCATATGTAATCCAGCTATGTAAATGGACTGTCAAGACAACACATACCAAGACCCGTGTATGGAGACCAAAGGAAGGCAGCTATCTCTGTCTCTGTGGCAGTTCGAGATTTCAATGGTGCAACATTGACACACATAACAGACAAGATACATACATATGTGTCATAAAAGATACACCAGGCAAAAAACTGTGGAAATAATGGTAAGCTTATGGAAAGTTAGTGTTTGTGTAAGACAGTAATTAATAAATAAATTATATGCTTCCGTGCATTCATGTGTATACAAAAGATGTGGCGTCGTGTTTTATTTAGGTCAAGTAAACAATATTCCGGGTAAGTATACATATTACATCAGTGTGTAAACAGAATTGATTTAGGAAATAAGGCATGTGGGAAAGTTGAATAGAAGAAGCTTGAGCATTTGTGTATTGCCTGTGTGCGGAGGGGGAATACATTGAATGAACTATCAAACTCGATAGACAAAAAAAAGCTCTTGGATTCTATTCATGTGACGAGGTCACATGAGTGGTAATTCAAACAGAAATTAAAACATAAGAAAAATGTCTCATTGTCCGCGCTTGTCTTTTTAGTCAGGGGCCCCTCTGCTGTCTCTCACATCGAGAAATGAAGGCAACTTATTGTGCAGTCACTGTTTTTTACATTCATTGTTTTGATTCCGATATAGGCAGTAAAGCAATTGTCTCAAAATTAAACAACACATGATTTCCTCACAGATCAGAGTATTAATGGCAAACAAAAGTCATTAGAAAGAAACAATAAGAGAGAAATTTATTATAATAACAGACATAGTAATTGGCATCAGGTGGAATAGGCAGTTTTGAACAGATGTGTTTTGAGTTGTGATTTGAAAAGGGGGAATGAATCGATGTTTCTGAGTTCAGATGATAAAATTGAATTGCAGAGATGGGGAGCAGTGCGGCTGAATGCTTTGTGCCCCATGTCGGTGACACGGCCAGAGGGGACTGGCAGGTGTATGGAGGAAGAGGATGGGGAGGGAGTGGGAACATGGACGTGGCCGGACAGATATGGGGAGGTTGTGGATCGCCTTGAATGTTAACAGGAGGATTTTGAATTTGTAACAGAACTGACCCGGGAGCCAGTGGAGCTGTTGGAGGACAGGGGTGGTGGATGGATGGGGTTTGTGTTATGATGCGAGCAGCTGAATTATGGACCAGTTGGAGTTTATGGAGGGATTTGTGAGGGAGGCCGAGAAGAAGAGAGTTGCACTAATCTAGAGGGGAGGTGACAAGGCTGTGGACAAGAATGGAGGCAGTGTTGGGGGTCAGGGAGGGGCGGAGGCGATTGATGTTTCGTAGGTGGAAGTAGGCAGACCGGATGATGTTATTGATGTGGGATTGAGAGGATAGTGTACTGTCCAGGATGACACCCAGTGTTCTGCCCCCGCTTCTTTGTGTGTGTGGCGTGGTCTAGCCTGGTACATCAGCTCGGCAGATAGCTAACAGTTTTCCCTCATAAAGAAGCAGCTTGTTTCCTTTCCAAACTTTACTCAGGAAGCACTGTAAAACTGGACAGATACAAAATACATCTTTCAGTATCTCATACAAACGTTGTTCAAGAACAATATTCATATATTGTCTGTTTAAAACGTCTCATAACAAACAACACATGCGTTAGCTTAGGGCTAACGTCTATGTAGGGTGGCCATTCGTCCGGCTTTAGGCCGGACAGTCCGACTTTTAAATGCGCTGTCTGGCTACAGACGCAGCCTTAAGCCGGACACTCATTTGTCCTCCTTTTGAGAAAATAATAATAAAGGTCCGCCTTTTGACACATTACCTTGTTAGTTTAATACTTATTGGCTAAAGGTGTGTGTCAAAAAGCTTTGTCAAAATAAGTCATTTCATTGGTTACATTTTCGTGTCTTGACCTATAAACACATGGCTAATTTTAATATTCAAATGAGCGATCGCTCCCTGTTTACATCTGGAAGTCTCGCGCGAACGTTCCAGATGTAGGGAGCGATCGCCTCCCCCGAAATATCCCCTTTCAAAGGCTGTAATAGGGGCTAGAGACCCTCGGGGCGGGAGGAAATAACACCATTTTCGATAAAATTTGTGAGTCAAACAAACACTTGATTTCTAAGCGATTTCATGACTATGAAAAAGTTGCATAGTGAAAGTAGTAGCATAGTTTAAGAACAGTTTCTGTGTGATGTTTATTAGACAGATCTAATCTGAATTGGAAAGGCATAACTTGCCAACCGTCCCGTAAAAAACGGAATCGCCCTTATTTGGAAACTAAAAGACGTGTTCCGTAATGAACTAATACGGGACGCGTACTTTGTCCCGTATTTCGGGTCGTGGAAGAATGAGAGCGATTATTCTCTTCCGTCACTCACTGTGCTGTGTGGCTGCCACCGCGCGCACACAAGCACACACACCCACACAAGCAGGAAAGCTTCATCCCATAGCTGCCAATGCTTGATTCGCTGAATTGTCCAATCATGTGTTGATAACAAATAGAAAAGCGATACCATTGGCCTGGGGCGCACACTGGTGCTACCCAAGGGCGAATTTTCTTGGGCCAAAGAAAAGCGTTCCCTGCTTGATAGACAGCAAAAAGCTAGAGAGCTTACATTGACTTCAACGTGGCCGGCGCCCCTGACTTGGAGGAGGGCTTTATTTGGAATGACCAGCCTAACCCAAATCATTGACGTTCAGACGCATTTAAATGGTTGCTAATCCAGGTCTTACTGAAGGCATTTAATGGTCAAAATATTATTAATAAATATTCGAATATATTTGAATATTAATATTAATAAACAAACTAACTTCGAATTTGATTTGTGATTATGGTATGAATTATTAGATGGATAGGACTCGCTACAGTAAGTCTATCACAGTAGGCCTAGTCAGTGCCGGTTTTAGGTAGCCCTACGGGCGAACCGGGCAGCCGCCAGGGGCGGCATTTGTGGGGGAATGAAACGGTCCGTGGA
>OOFH01112614.1:0-11786 GCA_900323355.1 Merlangius merlangus
TGAATTGAATTAAAGTAAGGAGGAGACCTCGGGGAAGACCCAGGACTAGGTGGAGAGATTATATCTCAACACTGGCCTGGGAACGCCTCGGGATCCCCCCGTCAGAGCTGGTCAATGTGGCTCGGGAAAGGGAAGTCTGGGGCCCCCTGCTTGAGCTGCTGCCCCCGCGACCCGACCCCGGATAAGCGGATGACAATGAGATGAGATGAATTAAAGTAGTTTTGTTTGAAGAGTAGGGGTGGACTGCCACTTGAGTTTATATCGTTTTCTCCTGTTTCTTACAATTTACTATTTACTTTTCCTTTCAGAGCAAAGTAGCACTGACTAGAGACAGCAGATCCTATGTCTACAATAATAATAATAATATTTATACAATAACAATAATAATAGTTATATACATATATGTACATATGTGTGTGTATATATATATATATATTAATAATAATATTAGTATAATAATAATATGATAATAATAGCTAAATTAAAGATAGCAATAATATATATGTGTATATACACACACACATATACTCAAATGCAATGAATACCCTTTAAGAAATGCTTTAAATAAAGACTTATACGTTTTCCGTGTTCTTTTCGTTCTATCTCTGTTTGTCTGTCATGTCTGACGTTTGAAAAACAAACCCCGTGAAAATTGCTTGACAACTGAGCGATTTATTATGACTTTTATTGTGTAGAAACACTATTCCTTGTGTCTGTGGACGCACTGTAGGAGCGAGTTCCACTGTTCCAAGATGGCCGCCCTGTAGGCACGTCGCTCTAGCGGGCGCCAGCATTCGATGCGGCGTCTATGTATATATGTCTATGGGTAAGACATTATGTTTTAGACATAACGGCTCCGCCATCGACACACGCACCTACACACCGCGCACACCCACAAACATACACGGAAACGCACACACGCACATCAAGACAAAGGCAACAACACATACAGGGGAGCGCACAGACAGCCGTGAACACACACGCGCACACACCGCACGTCAAGACCACGGCAGCGACAAACTCTCCCAGGTAAGACTTTCTGTCTATCCACCTTATTCCGCGCGTAAACAAGGGGGGCGCCATATTGGTTCCGTTTTGTGTTCTATCTTCCGGTTGAGCAGCTCTGTCCGTTATCAGTGGCACAATGAATTAGCAATTTTAGTCACGATGACCAGCATTATTTGTTCCGTGCGGGGCTGCCATAACAACTGGAATAAAAGACGGGTACCCTTGCAACAATACTACGTTGTACACAGGAAAACCAGGGCAGATGTTGTGGGGCAACCTTCAATCTTCATCTTCCGCCATCCAGCGATGAGGACCGGCGTATGTAGCTAAAGGCGCTAAATGTGAAAAAAAAACACCTACTCTGTCCTTTTCATTTTGCGGACGGCAGACCATCAGACCAACACCCATACACCGAGAAATGGTTGGGATATGTTGTTAGTACTCCGGCGAAAAAGGCTCACCGGATGCTTGTGAGCAGTGGCAGCTGGTGATCAAAAATGTTGGTGGGGCACAGTTGGTGAGGGGGCACCGCCCCCTAATAGATTTGATTTCTTGTATTCTGGTGTATTTTGGGGATGGCCACTACCTATTTACCTACTTTTCATAATTGTAACAACCTACATCCTGACTTGCAGGGCCTGGACAAGCTTACACTGCATATACAGACCTACTTCATGGCCATTCCACCAGCCATTGCTATTTGACCCATTGTTGTTGTTCTGATATTGAGACAAATCATGATCACTGCTCTATAGCGTCCATTTTTTGTGAGTCTCAATGTCTACTTCAAATGCAGTTAGAAATACGGGACAGTTGCTTCATTTTGTTTATATGCTACAGGCCGAAAGACTAAATTAATATGTCACTTACTTGCTCCTTTTAAGTATAACATTGCTTGGGGAGTCCAATTCCTCCACTGAACAGGGTGGAAAGTGATACAACTCCCTGCTAGTTAGCGATCTATCTCTTCTCTACATGTAGTTGTGGTGCGCGAATGCTGCTGAGGTAGCCTATTTGATTGATTCGCTGAATTGTCCAATCATGTGGTGATAACAAAAAAGAAAAGCGATACCATTGGCCTGGGGTGCACACTGGTGCGACCTGACTTGGAGGAGGGCTTTATTTCGAATGACCAATAACAAGCCTAGCCCAAATCATTGACGTTCAGACGCATTTAAATGGTTGCTGGCAGTGATAAGAAGGCTTTATCACACAATTAAACGAGGATAAACAATATGTATTTTTGTTGATTTATTTCATAATGATAATAGTTTAATAGTTGGCAGATATATTCAAGTGAATATTTCACAGAGGGGCGGCGCCCTAGCGCCCCCTATTGACCCACCGCCACTGCTTGTGAGGCTTCAAGGTAAGATAACATTTTAGCACTAAAAGCTATCAATTTCACTAGTCGTAAGCCAGCTAGCGTCTAATGAGTATGATCAGCATATACTCGTAACTATGTCTTGGCTTGACCTCAATAAATGAACAGCATTACAAGATAAGATCAGTTCGAGGCTTTCTAATTTGATGTCCAGGACTGGTTATGTTCAAAGGCAGCAAAATGATTAACCTTATCGTTGATAACTTACTGATGTTTGATGCTGTTATTTCTACAGAACCCTCAACTAGCTCTGCAATCCAGGAGACTGATGGGATGACACACTGTGATGCTTCTACACAGGGGAAGTATACATTCATGGAACATCACATCTATGCGGTCAGTGACTCACTCCATTGTCCTCTCCTTCATGACCAGGCAACACAGTGTCCTAAACAACATCTTGTACACACCTAACTTCTCCGGAATGATCGGCTGTGTCTACTGTACAGTGGGTTGTCAGTGGATGCCTTTGAGGCTTTATCCGACGACCTGAAAGAAGGATGCAGCATCTCTCAGCTACATCCCAGGGATCAACTGTTGATGACCCTGATGGAACTCCGGCTGAACCTATTGCAGGACGACATCGCAGAGAGGTTCAGAGTGTCTCAGTCTGTGGTCAGTAGAATAATCTCTTAGTGGCTGGACTTCATGGAGGAGAAGATGAGGTGCTATGTTCCATGGCTGCCCAGGGAGAGGAGCCAGGCAACGATGCCACAGAGCTTCAAGGAACATTATCCATTAACCACATGCGTAATCGACTGTTCTGAGACCCCTCTTCAGAAGGCTCACAATCTGGACTCGAGGCGAGTCTTACAGTCATTACTATGGACATAATACAATCAAGTTCCTCATAGCTATTGCACCATGTGGTTTGATTATGTTAATCTCTCCAGCATATGGTGGGGGATGCAGTGACAAGTTCATCACAGCCAACTCAGGGTTTCTGGAGTATCTGCGTCCAGGTGATGAGGTGATGGCTGACTGAGGATTTGTTATCCAAGATCTTCTGTTTGAACGTAAAGTCAAGCTCGTCCTGCCAGCTTTCACCAGAAGAGGCCTTCCCTTGTCCGAAGAAGACACCACCAACACGAGGCGCATAGCCACGAGAGGGTCATACGCCGCCTGAAGAACTACAGAATAGTCTCTTAAACAGTACCTATTAACCTTGCCCCGAAATTTGACAAGATTCTGAGAGTCTGCAGGTCTTCGTGGAGACATTATACAAGAAGATGAGCAATAAGATGTTCAATCAGTTATAAGTTCTAACAGTTGTTATGGTTACATGGTTAAAATGTTGTTTATATTGTTCATTTTTACAAATCGCTACCAAACTTGAACTTATATCTGTATTTTTATACACAAACGTGATGTATTTTTCAGAGAGGGTAAATAAAATAAACTTGACACGAGCCATTTGCTAAATCCTTTAATGATTGAGTTAATGCTTTGACATAATACTAAAAACGAATTACATTAAAAACAATAGCCAATAATATGTACAAGTAGTTAAGTAGTAAAGTAAATTAATCATTTGCATAACTGCATATAACGGAGAGGCTAATGTAATGCCCTCCTATAACCCTCACAGAGCAACAAGCGACCTTCATTATACTCGTCTGAAACAAAAGGAAGCATGTCTGAAATACAATGCTCTTAGTCTTGGTGTGCTGGACTGACTGAGGTTGACTGCAGCTTTCAAAAAGAGATATTCCTCGCTTGGAATGCAAAACACGACCGACCTTTCCACTATGTAAATATTGATACGCCTCGGTGCTCTTAAAATCTTTCATGGCCGACCCATCGACGCCAACCGACGGCACTAAATAATTAAAAATATCCCTATAGGACACCTGAGGCCACCTCCGCATGTCATCCACCCACTCGGTGGAGTTCATTAACCTCGGGTGACGAAGTACAATCCCTCCATCCGAACATTTGACATGTTTTTTTGTCTCTACCCACATTAGCCTCGCCATCTTAATTCGCCGGGTATTTCAATGTAGCTATCTAGCTGTAGCTAGCTGACCGGAAGTGTCAACACAGTGGAAGACGAACACATTTAAAAAGGGGCGTGGTGGAATAAGGTGGATAGCAGGGGTCGGCCTCGGGCCATTTTTTTTTCAGCCAGTAGGTGGCGGGCCAGAACATTATCAAAGGCTAGTTCAAGAAATTGATTAATGAAACTGCATCTGGAACTGCGACGCAGGCCCGTCAGCTGGCGTAGTCATATGCCTACCAAGCACTAGATGACTCTTAAAAGACGTGCATATAAACAAGTGTATGCCCTAATCATGTAAATGTCATGCCTGATCACATTATAAACTGAAAAAACGATTATTGCATAAAAAAAGAAAAATAAGTAATTTCATAATGTAGCCGAGTGGGGGACATCCCGTTGGTATTTGAATGACTTATTTGCTGATCTTGTCCCCCAATAACTCTTAGTCTTAACCCTAAATATGAAGATAAAGTGAAAAAGTTGTGCAGTTGTCAGCCTGGTTCTCCAGCAGAGTCTGCCAGGTAAAAGTGTCTGTAGAAAGGGTTCCACCGAGACAACGCAGCGATATCATCATGAGCAGTTCAAACTGGAGAGAAAGTGAAATACGCGAGCTGCTGAGAGAAGGTGATGCAGTCGTATTAAACAAAGTTTTTGCACTTGTAAATAATTGCGTTTGTAGGCTACACTCAGACGTGAACTCATTCTTGCATGCGGGTGTCTTCATTCATAGAAAAATAAAGACATTCAGGAATATGTAAATTGTTCTAAAGAGGTCTCGACTGTGCACAGCCCCGCATTCTCCAGTGAACCAAGAAAGCCCGTGCCGTGACGAACAGGGGATTTTACCCCCTCGGTTTTACACAGGAAACTTGAGATAAGATGGTGAACCGGGCGTGCCAAGCTTCGACCAAACTGGCTTGGCAGTGTAGAAAGGCCTTATGCTGGAGAGAGGTCAGTAGTGCGCACCTAAAAAAGTAGCCAACCAACACTTCACACAACACAACACACCACGGCGGGTGCTGACTGACTGCACACACACACACACTGACTGACCGTTCCTAGCCTACTCAGAAGAGCTGTAGGCGAAGTAGCCTCATCAGAGACTACTTGCGTCAGACAACAAAGTCTCAGAGCTTGACATCATAAATCTTTTGTGGACTTTTGTCAATAGATCCTGCCTTCCTCTGCGTATATACACTCACCGGCCACTTTATTAGGTACACCTGTCCAACTGCTCGTTAACGCAAATTTCTAATCAGCCAATCACATGGCAGCAACTCAATGCATTTAGGCATGTAGACTTGGTCAAGACGATCTGCTGTAGTTCAAACCGAGCATCAGAGTGGGGAAGAAAGGTGATTTAAGTGACTTTAAACGTGGCATGGTTGTTGGTGCCAGACAGGCTGGTCTAAGTATTTCAGAAACTGCTGATCTACTGGGATTTTCACGCACAACCATCTCTAGGGTTTACAGAGAATGGTCCGTAGAAGAGAAAATATCCAGTGAGCGGCAGTTCTGTGGGCGCAAATGCCTTGTTGATGCCAGAGGTCAGAGGAGACTGGCCAGACTGGTTCGAGCTGATAGAAAGGCAACAGTAACTCAAATAAACACTCGTTACAACCGAGGTATGCAGAAGAGCATCTCTGAATGCACAACACGTCAAACTTAAAGGCGGATGGGCTACAGCAGCAGAAGACCACACCGGGTGCCACTCCTGTCAGCTAAGAACAGGAAACTATGGCCCCGTTTATACGTACCCGGGTATTTTTAAAAACTGAGATTTCCCCCTCTCCGTTTATAAAAAACGCTGCGTGCACACCAGTCCGTTTTCAGAAAACGTGTCGTTTACACTGACCCGTGTATATATGCCGTCAAGAGCATGCCAAACCTGTAGGTGGCAGTGTAGCGAGAAGCTCAAACCCACATTAGCCAATCAGATTGTAAACACTGACTGTTGTTTGTAAACAATGTCGCATCACCCAGGGGCACTTTCCGGCACACAATCTGGCGTCAGTTCCCCAGATCTCTGTTTTTCTCAGTTTACATGCAAACGTGAAAACTGAGTTTTCCAAAATCTCCACCCTGGCCGGAGTTTTTAAAAAGCATCTTTTTCAGGGGCGTTTTCTACGTTTGCGTGTAAACGGAGGGTGCAAACGATGGTTAATGTCTCCGTTTTTAAAAATACCCGGGTACGTGTAAACGGGGCCTGAGGCTACAATTCGCACAGGCTCACCAAAATTGGACAATAGAAGATTGGAAAAAGGTTGCCTGATCTGATGAGTCTCGATTTCTGCTGCGACATTCGGTTGGTAGGGTCAGAATTTGGCAACATGAAACAACATGAAAGCATGGATCCATACTGCCTTGTATCAACGGTGGTGCAATGGTGTGGGGGATATTTTCTTGGCACACTTTGGGCCCCTTAGTACAAATTGAGCATCGTGTCAACGCTACACAGCCTACCTGAGTATTGTTGCAGACCATGTCCATCCCTTTATGACCACAGTGTACCCATCTTCTGATGGCTTCTTCCAGCAGGATAACGCGCCATGTCATAAAGCGCGAATCATCTCATAGGGCTTTCACACCAAAAAGAACCGAGAGCCAGTTCCGGGCTGGTGCTAGGGCCAGTTCCAAACTGGTTCCAGCCTTATCCCAGTTACGAACCGCTTGGTTTCACACCGGCACCAGCCATGGAGCCGGCGAGAGCAACGTCATGACGTCCCTGCAAACGTCTGCATACGTCTCCGCTTTCCAAGCAACCCTTGCGCCAGTCTCAAACCCAACAACTTCGTCTTCACGTCAATCCGTGCATGGTTCGTTCTCTGAATATTCCGATTTAAAACAAAATCAGAAAAAACAATTAACAGTCGTTTTTAGTGATGCACGATATATCGGCCGCCGATATAATATCGGCCGATATGGTCATTTTTTTACACATCGGTATAGGTCCGATGTCAAAATAAAAAAATAAAATTAAAAATTAAATTAAAAAAAAAAGGACAAATAGGATTGGTACAGAGAGAGCAGAAATGCTCCTGTTTGTTAAGCACAACATTCATCTGCTTCCAAAGCCCGGGAAGATCAAGGGTTAGGCCTAGCCCTAACGTACTTTGCAGTACTTAGTTACAATACTTACAATTCAAAAGACTGCAAAAGCCAGTGTTTGTTCAGTCCAGTTGGTTCTGACTCCGTTTTCTTTTTTCTTTTGCTAAGTGGCTGTGGCCATTTTTAGGCCTACTAGTACTGTACCTTAAAGTTTTTCCAATGTTAAAAGAATACTTCATCAGTCATTTTATTTCGTTAAGTGGCTTTGGCCATTTTTAGACCTACTACTACCTTAACGTTTTTTCAATGTTAACATACTACAGTATCACTCATTTTATTTTGCTACGTGGCTTTGGCCATTTTTAGGCCTACTACTGTACCTAAAATATTTTTCAATGTTAACAGAATACAGTATCAGTCATTTCTGAAAATAAAATGCAAAAGTAAAAGGAAAAAATGATTTATTGACGATTAATTATATTGATTATCATAAAAATGTGTTTATATCGACATCGGTAAATATCGGTATCGGCCATAACAGCAAAATTAATATTGGTTATCGGTATCGGCCACAATTTTCACATCGGTGCATCACTAGTCGTTTTTGGGTTTTTCTGATTTGGTTTTG
This sequence comes from Merlangius merlangus, assembly GCA_900323355.1. Taxonomy (NCBI): domain Eukaryota; kingdom Metazoa; phylum Chordata; class Actinopteri; order Gadiformes; family Gadidae; genus Merlangius; species Merlangius merlangus. The sequence goes on from OOFH01112614.1 coordinate 8,068, forward strand.
AAACTGAAAAAGGGCAAAAGGAATAAACAAATAAACAGCATTTTTCTGTTTTTTAAATCAAAATGGGAAAACTGAATAATCCAGTTGCTTGTTTTGTTTGCGTGATATTTAGATAAAACCGCAATGAATGCAGTGAAAAGGGCACGTGGTTTAAAAAAAAATGCATATAAAGACTTTTCAAACGTTCCATCGAGTCTCTCGCATTCTACAATGGCCAGCTTTATTGATTTCCGTGGGAGCCGGCAACTTAGTCTGCGAGTGGACGATCTGAAACTAAATCGGAAACTTGATTTCTTCTTCGAAGGTTGTTCCCCGCACAGAACCTCCTCACCGTCATAACGGAGCACTTCGGGGCACCAGATTGCTTTAGAGCGGTATAGATCGCGTCGTGTGTCTTTCCAGTGTCAAATAGTTCACGAATAAAATCACCATAAGGTTCAAGGGCGGCCATAACTAAGGCTAAATATAATTAGACAGTCTATTGCTGGTTTAGGTGGTTGGCTCCTTTTTCTTCGCTGCGTTCTGCCTTCTGGTGTAGCCTATAAATGTGTCTATCAAACACAAATAAAATGCCGTTCATTTGTTTTTTCCTTTTTTCACTTTCAAAACCAAATCAGAAAAAACAAAAAACGACTCTGTTAATTGTTTTTTCTGATTTTGTTTTAAATCGAAATATTCAAAGAACGAACCATACACGGATTCCTTTCGAACATAGGAAAAGGCAGCGCTGTTTTAAATGACTTCGGCTCCACTTTTCCTTACCGACGTCATTGCGCGACGCAGAGTATTGATGACCTCTACCGTCTCTAGAGTGGAACAACAGTTTTCCGAAGTTGGACTACAACAAGCGCTCTTTCGATCCATGTGTTCTTGTCGTATTGATTTCATTCAGGTTGTCGCCCACAGCGAGAAACACTTAGGTCGGACTTGGCCGATGGGAATATTTTAGCCCACTTGAATCCCAATTCACATGTGAAAAAAAGAGGCTCAAATTATGTTGAAGTTAACTGCCACCAGTAGTCTTTCTTAAATGTAAAATCGGCATTTTATTTTCTTAAAGTGTATATTGTGTGCTTAATAACCAGCAATACATTTATTCATTTCGTTTAAATTATGTTTCTGGAATTGGTATCCATTATTATCAATTGTATTTTCTTCTCTTCCCTTCTTCTGCTTTACTGCGTCTCTCATGCGTCTTTGCGTAGAGTCGGTAAACATCTTCGGTGGCCTCTTGCTTTAAACATTGCCGCCGTAAAGGATTATGGGATACCACTATCTCCTTTCCTTTCGTAACCGTTGCTTAGGAGTAACCTATGCTAAAGGAGGGTTAAGGATGCATCGGCTCATTTCCTAAGCACTTCTAGAATTCTAACCACCATTCCTCCAAGTACGTCCGGGTAACCTCGTTAGGAAAGGAAATTTCCCTCTGCAAAAAAGAGAATTCGAGGCCCCAAGTCTAGTGTGTGGCCCTTGTTGTGGGTGGGACCCAGGATATGCTGAGTGAAGCTGAGACAGTCCAGAAAGGAAGACAGTGGCGGATGTGCAGGCAGTGCTGTGCTGATGCTGCCACCGTGTGGCGATACGCCGGCAGGACAGCGGCGTGGGGATAGTGGTTGTGATAGTGTTGTACATTATAAACAAACAGCCTTGTAGCGGGCAGCACTGTGGATATACCGATGGCGCCGTAGGAGCCCGCAGGAAGTTATTTCGACCAGACAGTTTGTGAAGGAGTTGCAAGAGAGATTCCGGAGTCCCAGTGGTGAATATTGCAGAAGCACAATCCCGGCAACCAGGTGAGCGACGCCGGTGTTACGCCGAATTCTGCGACCCACCGAAAAGTGTGACCCCAGGGGGCGCTGTTGTACATTTTCTGCAACATGCACGTTTGCATTATAACAACAACATAAATCCAACATAAGATCTCCCCCCACCGGTGGGTCTTTCTTTTCTTGATACTAACATTAATTCTAAACAGCGTTTTACACAGTAGCCTATAATAGGAAATGCTCAAAGGTAAATCAGCGTAATTTAACACTGACTGAAGCTTTTTATGGGTAAAGAAGCAACGGTGAAGGACCGTACTAAACACCCTATCATTGTATGGGTCTGTAAAATGCTAATCAAATCAAATGTATTTATTAAGCCGCTTTAATAAAAAGGTAATTGGTTGGGGGGAGATCTTATGTTTTATTTATGTTTTTGTCTACGCTTCAAACTCGTGCATATTGCAAAAAATATGCAGCAGCGCCCCCTGGGTTCACACTTTTCGGTGGGTCACAGAATTCGGTGTAACACCGGCAAATTTGGCAGCTAGTATCGGAGAGGTGAAGCAGGGAGCTAGTCGAAAGCCTTGCAGTTGGTCCAGAGAGCGAAAAAACTGGAGGTTAGAGGCCACAGGTAACTGGCACGGAGAGAAAGGAATGAAGGTAGTAATTGACAGAGTTCAGAGAGACGCAAAAAACCGACAGGACAAACAAACAGACAGGCAGGTGTGAAGCGGCGACAGCAACGCCAGTGCCCTCTCGACTTCCTGTGCCCCCCTGACATAAACGGGCTAAGCCTTCTTTGTCCTAAAATGGGTCTAAAGGGTCTAAAGGGTGTCCCCTTTATCACTGTGTATTGGACAGTCCTCAGTTCTGGGCAGCACCACCACAGCGCTTGGAGTGACCACCGCAGTCCCAGAGGCGCCGGCCATGGAGAAGATCAACGTGAAGCTGTGCAGCCTCCACCTGGAGTACTCCCCCCAGAGGAAGATCCAGCTGCTGCTGAAGACCTGCAAGATCATCTACGACTCCATGGCCGTCAGCAGTCCAGGTCACAACCCGTTACGTCAAAAGAGGAAATATAGTCAAATGTACACATTCCACCAGAATGAAAGGCTCAACACTGATCCTATTGAGAATGAACTTTGGACCACTCCCCTAACCTTCAGGGCGGGCCCACGGTGCTGACGACTTCCTCCCTGTAATGATGTACGTCTTGGCCAGATCAAAGCTCGCCCAGCTGAGGCTGGATGTGGAGTATATGATGGAACTAATGGACCCGTCTCTGAGTCTAGGAGAAGGTACAGCCCGCACGCACACACCTACACACCTACGCAATAACAGAATCCCAAACAACACACAACCGTGTGTGTGTGTGTGTGTGTGTGTGTGTGTATGTGTGTGTGTGTGTGTGTGTGTGTGTGTGTGTGTAGGGTCCTATTACCTGACCACCACCTACGGGGCTCTGGAGCACATTAAGACCTTCGACCAGCAGAGGGCGGCGACGCGGCAGCTCAGCAGAGAGGTTCAGGACTCCATCAACCGCTGGGAGAGACGGCGCACCCTGAACAAAGAGCGCATGTCCCAGGGCTCAGTGCAGGTATGAGTTCACTGTTCACAGGATGAGTCTATACCAGGTACAGTGCAGGATGAGTCTATACCAGGTACAGTGCAGGATGAGTCTATACCAGGTACAGTGCAGGATGAGTCTATACCAGGTACAGTGCAGGATGAGTCTATACCAGGTACAGTGCAGGATGAGTCTATACCAGGTACAGTGCAGGATGAGTCTATACCAGGTACAGCGCAGGATGAGTCTATACCAGGTACAGCGCAGGATGAGTCTATACCAGGTACAGTGCAGGATGAGTCTATACCAGGTACAGCGCAGGATGAGTCTATACCAGGTACAGCGCAGGATGAGTCTATACCAGGTACAGCGCAGTAAAATCCGTT
>OOFH01112625.1:0-14707 GCA_900323355.1 Merlangius merlangus
GGGAAGGGGGGGTTGTATCGCGACCCTACGGAAGTCTTGCCCGGGGTGTAACTGGACGTAGAACCGCCACTGCAGAGATGTGCTGCCGTGGGGGATCAGATCCACGAAGCAGGCTTGAGGTCTAACCGAATAAAGTAGTCAAGATCTAATATATATAATATATAAAAATATCAACGCAGGTCCACCTGCTATTGGTTTTTTAAAAATTGATTTTGTTCAATTGCGTTCAGTTTCTTTAAGGAGGACCATAAAAGCTGCGTCTTACACCTACACACACTCCTTATGTTGTGCCACTAGAGTCATTTTACAAGTGATTTAAGTGCACAATTATTCAAGAAAAACAGCGATAATTACCGCTTTTCAAGCGAATTGGGTTATGAACGTCATATCGAGCACGGCCCACGAGGATGTTTGGATTTAAGGGCCCTATTTTAACGGTCTGAAACGCAAGTGGGAAAGCGCAAAGCCTAAGTAGCTTTGTGGGCGGTTCTACGGCGCTATCGCTATTTTACAGGCGGATAAATGACACTTCCGCCGCGGCGCAAGTGTCAAAAGGGTTGGTCTGAAGCAGCCTAATTACCCGTAGGTGTGGTTTGGGCGTAACGTGCAATGAACCAATCAGAGCGTTTTCTCGCATCCCCTTTAAGAACGATCGGCGCATGTTCCATGGCGGATTGCAATTATGATGGCGGGTTTGCCAGGCGCACGCAATGAAAAGTTCACCACAGAAGATACTGATGTGCTTGTCAGAGCAGTCAAAGAACGCGACTTGGCTTTGTATGGGGATGGGAGAAACCCACCCAAAATTGCTTCTGTGAAAACGGCTTGGGAGGAAGTCGCCGTAATTGTTTCAGATTTATGCCTATTTTTTTTTTTTTGGACACCACAATGATTTTCCTTGTGTGGTAATATTTTATTATCCTTGTAATTATGTATGGTTTGCAAAAATGGGAACTGCTGTCCGTGTAGATGAGAGAAGCAAAGTGTATGCGCGAGGTGCACAAGCAATCCATATGCATGTATGCATGCGCCCTTAAAATAGCATCTGAACAATGCGCCACTGACTTTAGACCAGGTATTTCCTGGTCAGTAGCGCAATGGTTTTCAGAAACGTCGAAATACCGTTTGCGCCAGAACACGCCTCCTCCTTCCGCCGAACCGCCCCTTGGGGCGCAAGATCTTTCCCTAATTTACCGGCGAGTGGCGCTGGTGGCAAAAGAACGCTCTGCGCCAGTTGTAAACTAGCAACGACACATGCGCCAGTGACTAAGTCACTTGCGCCAGATGCAAGATAGGGCCCTAAGACTCAAAGAATTAAAAAAAATAATCTAGACTTGTATTTTAAGTAGCTGTAAGTAAACAGTCAATAGATACTCAAATGTATATATTTTAAAGTTAAAGGGGACATATTATGAAATCAACACTTTCCTGGGACTCGGGTTGTTTTGGGTCTCTGGTGCTCCCACACGCATACAAACTTTGAAAAAAGTCTGTACATGTTGTTTTGAGTGAGATACGCATTTCTGAGAGTACCCCGCCTACAGTTACCAAACGAGTGAGTCAGTTTCGGCGCCCCCTCCTACGCAGGAAGGGGGCACATTTGAATATAACCTCCCACTTCCCCACTCCCCTCCAATCAGAGCTAAGATCATGTGGACCAGCGGACGAGCAGCTCTGGCGGGGGGGTAACTCGGCAGCTCAACTCCGGGAGTAAAATCCCTTTCCCCGCCGTTAGAGGAGCCATGGAGGAGAAAGAGAGTGTACTCCGGGAGCTGAGCTGCCGCCGACAGTCCGGCAGCTCAGCTCCCGGAGTACACTCCCTTTCTCCTCCATAGACTCCATGGGCTTTGTCCTTCAATCTGGACTTCAAAGAGTCAAGGCCAAAGTTCCTTTCCCCCAATGCTTCTCAACCATGGCCTAAATAACCCCCACTACGAGTCTGTACTTGTTGTGGAAGTACAAGAGACGTTAGACGCAGTCTTTATGATTCATAATATTATCCGAGGCGCACATCGCTACCACTCTAATCAAAGAAACCATTTCCACCGGCTCAGCAGCGTCCCAGAAGCGGCTCGCCGCGCCACAGCGCTATCATTTCGTAGCACTTCTATTTTTGACGCGAGCCGTTGCTGAACCGCGTCAATTTCAACAGAGCAGATCGATCCGGGCAGGAAGTGAAAAATTAAAAGCCATAGAGCATCCGGTCAATTTTCAAAATAAAACACAATACTCAGCTCATGTAGCCTATCACAACTTCACATCAACATTATTACGTCTTGACCGGTGGCACCAGGTCAGCAGTCAACCAATCAAAGGGTCTCAGAGGGTCGGCAACATGGACGACGAGAGACTGATTGTCGAAGTGGAGCAACATAAAATAATTTATGAAATATATCATCCTTTGTCAGAAAGGACAAAGCCTGGCATTTAATTGCAGTAGGTTTGGGAGTGGAAGGAGAAAAAAATGTGCCTTATTGTGTGCAGTAGAATTTTGATGCATCGCAATGCATCGTATAATCGAATTGAATCGAATCGTTACCTGGTGAATCGTAATCGAATCGAATCGTGAGGGCATTGCCAAAGCACACCCCTAATAAATACCTTTTATATTATATATTACAACCTGGTCTCAAGAAATTTCGTGACACTGTCACGTTATTTTAATCTATTGTTCGTGATCAGGGACACGTATTTTCAAAATTTTCGTGTCAAAAAGCACAATTTTCAAACTCATGTATCTCAATTGGAAGTATTTGTCGTGTCACTAAGCACGACTTCCAAACTAAGGTTCTGTCCGCAGCGTTCTCCCTAATCTCCGTACAGAACATTGATTGTTATATTGTTATATTGAAATTGTCTGCGATAACAAACAATATGACAGCTTTTGGCCACCCGTCTCTACTTAAAACAGTCTGTGATAACTAACAACACGACAGCTTTTGGCCACCCGTTTCTACTTTCGCCTTTGATTCTGAGAAATTGTAACAATTCACGGATAGGCTATATTAAATGCAGGTGCGCTGCTCTGTAGGCAAACCGCGAAGGAAACAAGGGTAGCTGCTTCATCTGTTCTTTTTAGAATGGTATGTCTTGATGTTTATTGTAGCCTACTATAGCCATCTATTGTCTTATTCTTGGCAATGTGAATGAAAGTCCGCGTCGATGCCTCGCAAGTCCAGTGACCGAGCGGACGTTGCCATGACCATGACATCTAGAAATCATACCGTATTTAATGGGTTATCATTAAAATGGCTGTGTAGGGGTTGATTATAACTCGTGAATAATATTGTTTATACCACGGCCAGGGGGAATACTCGTATTCCACGACGCGGGGGTCCGTCAGATAGATGTTATACCTTGTTATCTGAATGGGAAATGCAATATTTTAGGACAGATACACCATTAATCGTGTTTCTAATGACATTTCTCACGAGAAATATACTTTTTCCTTGCATAATCTTCAGCCAGTGATTGTGTCTGATCTTTAGTTTATGGTTATTAGGACGATTTTATCCACTCGCTCGTATGTTTCAATGTCAGGTTGCTAGGGACGCTGCTTTTGCTAAACTAGCGCGCTCACGTGTTTTCTGCGGTTGTGTTATTAAACCTTTACTTTATATAACTTTTAATCATCTTTGTTAAAATGTAAGCCTATTTTCTATGTTCTCAGGTTACATGACTGTAAATATTGTTTACTCTTAGCGACACAAGAGGGCGCAAGAGCACACACAATAATTAATGTAATGAATGTTCATGTATTGCATTGTGACCTAATGGACTTCCCGTACATAGACATTTTTATGCGGGACGTTTTTCATGTTCCAGTCAGTTTGCGCTCAACCCAACCGACAGATAGCCGCATTTCATTGTTCTGAAATAAATGTTCTATAATGAGAGAAGTCGTCAGCCACCTTCCTACGCATCGTCAGCAGCACCACTCTGCTGATAAAACTCAACAGGTTATGGGCCCAGGAGACGTTTGGAGGAGAAGATAGTCGACGAAAGCCAAGAAAGTTGCAACGGATCGCGTGCTGAGGAAGGCTGCTAACCTGAGGAGAGGGGCAAGCTAGCATGGCAGAGCAACGAAGGGCAAGTAGCAGCAGGCTACATCGACTGGTATTCGACGGCGACGAGGCAAAATATGAAGTTTGGGAAACGAAATTGTTGGGACACTTTCGTTTATTAGGGCTGAAAAACACTGTGTTGAAGGAGCCAGTTGAAGAAGCTGAAATAGCAGCAGATCCTGAGAAAAACGCAGACGCGTATGCAGAGTTGATCCTACTGCTAGATGACAAAAGTCTGTCTCTGGTAATGAGAGATGCGCAAGATTATGGCAGAAAAGCATTAAATATTCTGAGACTATTATGAAGGGAAGGGAAAGCCTCGTATAATTAGTTTGTACATCACGCTGACCTCACTTCAAAAGTCCATCGGCGGAAGTGTAATAGACTATATCATTAGAGCAGAGACCGCCATAACTGAGAAGCGCGGGAGAAATGCTGGTGGTCAGTTTGCTGGTGGCTATGGCGCTGAAGGGATTGCCTGAGAGCTTCAAGCCATTCGCAATTCATGTGGCGCACACCTACGATAACATCACGTTTGCTGACTTCAAGACCAAATTGCGGAGTTTCGAGGAAACCGAGAACATCAGAGCAACCGGGTCGAACGATGACAGCGTGATGAAGACCCAGGGGAGAACCGGACGGCGACCTCCCAGTAGCAGCGCACATGGACCGGGCAAAGACGACAGCGAGATGGTGTGCTTCAAGTGCGGGACCAAGGGGCACCGAGCGAGAGCGTGTCGACAGAAGACGTGGTGTAGTGTTTGCAAAAGTGACACACACAGGGACGCGACATGCAGACGCAAAGACAAAGACAGAGAACAAAGGGATGGCGTGAGCAAAGTGTTCAAGATGGCGGACGGACGGGCCAGTGACCAGTGGCAGCCGGCGCGCACCATCCAGGAGAGGGGCCTGATGGTGGACACCGGGGCCACATCCCAGGTCATCAACGACATCGCCTTGTTCACAAGTTTTGACAGCACCTTCAGGCCTTCAGACTCACAGCGTCGAGTTGGCTGATGGGACCAGATGCAGCGGCGTCGCTCAGCGGAGAGGCACGGCAGTGGTTACCCTCATCGACAGCAGTGTACGGCGGTGCAATGCGAAACTGTTGGACGCTCTGTATGTGCCGTCGTACCCGCAGAAGATTTTCTCGGTGAAGGCAGCAACCACGAATGGGTCCACAGTCGTCTTCAAAGAAGACAATGATGTCTTGATAACCAGATATGGTACCAATTTGACATTCATGTGTTTGGAAGGTTGTACTACCTGCACACTGAGATTGAGTCAACTGATGATAAGTGTAATGCAACCCACGACATCCAAGCATGGCATGAGATACTAGGCCACTGTAATTATGATGATGTGCTTAGGTTACATGATGTTGTTGATGGTATGCAGATCAAGGGAAAAATGCGACTGAAAGCAGCCAGACGAGCGACCAACACAGCGACCAATGCGACCTACGTTGCGACCAATGCGACCTACGTCGCGACCAATGCGGGCATTGGTCGCGGGGGCATGCTAATTGAAAAGTGAGTTACGGGGCTCATCTGCCTGTGGCATGCTAATTGAAAGTGAGTGGCATGCTAGGGGGGCATGCTAATTGAAAGTGAGTTACCAAAACACCTTTGGCACTACGCAGTACAAACAGCAGCAACGGTACGCAACAGATGCTTGAACAACTGCACAGGGCTGACTCCTTACGAGATGTTGACCTACAAATATCCCAATGTGTCCAGAATGCAACGATTCGGGTCTGTTTGCTACAATTATAAGCAGGAAAAGGGAAAGCTTGACTCCAGGTGTGATCAGAGGCATTTTGTGGGGTACGATAAAAAATAGCCCAGCGTATTTGGTGTATCACCCAAATACAAACAAAGTGCAAAAACACAGGCTGGTGAAATTTGTGTGCAAAACAGCTGCAGAAAAACAAACACAGACAGATGAGCCAGATCTAAATGATGACAGTGTGGGGCACAGAGTCAGGACTAGGGGGACGCAGGGAGTGCAGAAAAGGCTCTAGAGCAAAATGAACCCAGTAAAAGTCCACATTGCGATAGTCCAAGGGCAGCAAATGAGTCTACTGAGCATAATGAAACTGGAAGTGTTACAAGCGTCGATCCTGAGAGTAGGCGGTATCCAACAAGAGAAAGGAGGGCACCAAATTACCTAGGCGACTTCGTGAGAGAAGACAGTGATAGTGACGGGACGCATGTCACAGTAGACTACTGTTGCAGAGCAGTTTGTGGCATTCCGCAAACTTATGGTGAAGCAATGCAGTCAGACAATTCAAAAGAATGGAGAAAAGCAATGAATGAGGAAATCCAGTCTCTAAATGAGAATAAAACCTTTACCCCGACAACACTACCCGTGGGCAAGAAACCAGTGGGGGGTAGGTGGGTTTACGCAATCGAGTCTGGTGTAGATGGGAATGACCAGTACAAGGCTCGATTTGTTGCCAAGGGCTACAGCCAGAAAATGGGGGTAGACTATGGGGAAACGTTTTCACCTACAGCAGACCTAACCAGTGTTAGAATTGTGCTACAGAAGGCAGTGCAGGAAAATTTACTGGTCCACCAAATGGATGTGAAAACCGCGTTCTTACACGCCCCCATCGACCACGAAATCGACATCAATCCACCAGAGGGCTATGAAGAAAAAGAGGGTGTGGTCTATAGGCTAGAGAAATCGCTTTATGGTCTCAAACAGTCTGGAAGAAACTGGAACAGGGTTTTACATGATTGCTTAACTGAAAATGGTTTCACACAAAACCAAGCTGACAACTGTGTTTATTCCCAAGAGTCTAAAGAAGGGAAAGTGATCATAATTGTGTGGGTCGATGACTTGATCATCGCTGCAAGGTGAAAGGGATGCTTGCAGAGCAATTCAAGATGAAAGATTTGGGGCAACTCAAACATTTTCTTGGTATTGATTTTGATTTTTCTGATGAATGCATTAAGATGTCACAAGAGAAGTACATTAACAAGATTCTACAGCGTTTCAACATGTCAGAATGCAGGGTGAGAGATACCCCTTGTGAGCAAAAGCTTGAATACAGTAAATGATGCAGTTAAAATGACATATCAGGATGTACAGAGAGGCCGTGGGCAGTCTGATATACCTGACGACCTGCACTAGGCCTGAACTGAGTTTTGTGGTGAGCAGGCTGTCACAGTACCTAGCTGAGCCTACAGAGGAGCAATGGGTTACTGTGAAGCATGTCCTGCGATACCTTAAAGGTACAGCAGACAAAGGTTTAACCTTTAGGAGAAGCACTGAGAATCTTGGTATAAAAGCCTACAGTGATGCAGACTGGGTGGCTGATACCAGTGATCACCGCAGTACCACAGGATACTGTGTTAGTCTTAGTGAAAACAGTGCACTTATTTCATGGAAGGCAAAGAAGCAACCCACAGTTGCACTTTCCACATGCGAAGCAGAGTATATGGCACTTGCTTCTACTGTTCAGGAATGCCTTTACCTAGAACAATTACTGGAGAATATGGATGGTTACCAATACACACAAACGGTAATACACGAAGACAATCAGGGGACGATTGCTCTTGCCAGAAATCCTGTGAATAGAAAGCGTCGTAAACACATAGACATTAGGTATCACTTTATTAGGTCTACTGTGAATGAGGGTAAGGTGAATTTAATGTATTGTGCTACTGATGAAATGGTCGCTGATGTGATGACGAAGCCTGTCAGCAAGTTCAAACTGGGAAAGTTTGCAGGTCTTCTTTTTGGTGACTAATATGTGTAAGCCAAAGGTACACATTTGTTTAATCTTGTTTTGGTGTTTTTTGTGTTACCAATCTGAGTACAAGTGGGGGTGTTAAAATGTAAGCCTATTTTTTATGTTCCCAGGTTACATGACTGTAAATATTGTTTACTCTTAGCGACACAAGAGGGCGCAAGAGCACACACAATAATTAATGTAATGAATGTTCATGTATTGTATTGTGACCTAATGGACTTCCCGTACATGGACATTTTTATGCGTGACGTTTTTCATATTCCAGTCAGTCCGCGCTCAACCCAACTGGCAGATGGCCACATTTCATTGTTCTGAAATAAATGTCCTATTATGAGAGAAGTCGTCAGCCTCCTTCCTACGCATCGTCAGCAGCACCACTCTGTTGATAAAACTCAACACAACTCAACGTTTCCAAAAAACATTTGCCTATCTTGCAAAAACGAAACCTACCTAGCGTTATCCACCGTCAGTGTGGATTAAAACAACAAACGCTTCATATTGGTGTAACGTTCAGTTATTTGTTTGATGAAAAAATCGAAACTTAATGAAACTAATAAATCGTCTCGTGCATTCATAATTGCATCGCTGTTTTGAATAGTCACCTACTATAACCTCCAAGTGCAGCTGAGCCGAACGTTTCACATAGCATCGCGCAGTCCCGTCCCTTTCGCACTTTGGCAATAGAATTTGCAACTCGCGCTTGCGCAGTGCAAAACGACATTTAAAAAAAATACAATTTCCGGTGTGCTGGTGGATGTCTGCAGCGGGTTTGTGTTGGGTGAATGTCTGCAGCCAGACCCCTCTAGCCGAAACCGACTCGCTCGTTTGTTAACTTTAGGCGGGGTACTTTCAGCCTACGGACTTTTTCAAAGTTTGTATACGTGTGGGAGCACCAGAGACCCAAAACAACACCCCAAATCCCACGAAGTGTTGTTTTCATAGTATGTCCCCTTTACACTCTGCTAATCTGTTTATATTGGCAAGCTGAACGGTTAAGTGATTCTATATTTTAATTAATAAAAACAGAATTATTAAATGTTAAATTTAAAAACATTTATTAAATGTTTTACCTCTTAACTATTTAGAAAGATTGTTGATACCTGTAGTTATTTATATTCATTTATTTACTTTGTTTTTAGCTGTGCTCATGCATTTTGGATGGATAATTGGTTTTGGTCACACCACACTATTGACAACATATTCTACTGCACTAAAACCACAAGAGCCTGTTCATTTTTTGTTTGACGTTTGCCTACTGAAGATACAATTTGAAAGTATCTACCATTAATATATTTAAAACAAACGCATCAAGGTGGGCCCGCATGTGACACACCTAGGAGAATCAATCCCTTTGGAGCATACATACAAAGGCCTTCTGGCAGAGATTAGACACACATCTATGATACACTGTTGGTATTCAGGGCACAAGATAAGGCTGAGTAGGCAATGTCCATTGTTGATTAATTCAAAAACTATATAAAAAAAAGGACAACCAATGTTTCAGTTGGTGGCCAAAGACCTGAACACATGCTCTGTTCACAGGATCAACCAAATTATATATTGAAGGTTTTATGTTACAGGAAGCTGTGTTTAGTTATAATGCTAAAAACATTTCACATCAACATTCTTGCTCTTCCTGAATAAAACGACAGAACATTTAAATATATGTAATCATTTGCCAAATTTTCTCCACTTCGCTTTTCTTTTAAATCAATAGAAGTCTTGATATTTACATGTGAACAAACAATGTACATGCAGATGAAGGCCTAATCATTGGAAATACAGATCTTTCTTAGCACGGTCAATAGTTACATTTAATTTCCATTAATGTCATGTATATTATCTATGAGGAAAGAAAAGAATGTACCATATCTGTCAAACTATCAAGACTATATAGTATGGACAGACTGTATATTTATATAGGATAATTTATCATACTGGTTCCCCCCTTGTCAAAGTGCAGCAGAACTTGGGTTTAAAATAGACCACAATATTAGCACTTGTTTCCCTAACCAGGTTACAAATAAGGCGTTGATGGATGTACACTTTGTTATATTTTTACTCTCTAATATGTTCAGAGTTCTGTTGGTAGTATTAGTTTTAATTTACTCAACAAATAACTGACATGGGATCAGTCCACACATCGCCAGTTGGTATGATTTTTTTTTTAGGAAGTACACAACGCCCTATATGCTCCCTAACTTCCTGTTCTGATGACTGGTTTATCGACCTCACTATAAATTGCTAACACAAACAAAGCTACCCTTTGGCATACTGAGCCTTGTTTCCTTTCACAACAGAAATCATTGGAGGAGGGTGAAGACAGCAGGGGTCGAGGGACAGATAGTGTGTGTAATGTGTAACTAGAGCTCACCAGGACCTTTGTTCTACGTCCCATTTAAACTGTGAAACAGAAGTGTTTTCAGATTTGCGGAACAGCTCGAATTAAATAGTGACTGATTAGATATAGTTCCAAGGCTGAAATCAAATATGTCTTCATTAAATCAATCTGTTTCTATCAGATTACTGGTTGACTAACAGATTACTGCTTAGGGATCATCAAGAAAGTTTGGCCTGAAAGGAATCTTTTATATCCAACCAAAACAAATTATCTGGTAGGACACAATTAGACCGTTTCTCATGAGAAACTGATCTTGTGACTTAAATGACACATTTTACTGCCTACATAGGAGGGACACCGCCTTAGGAACTCAAATTCAACAGACAAATATAACCTCCTCTATTTGCCCAGGACAGCCTTGCATTGTAGCGGGTTAGCTTAAGGACTGTTGCATAACTTATCATTGTGCAATCAATGTAAAATTAAGATTTCATGTCTCTTGAACACAAGAACTAGCAGTCGTTGGTAGACTGGCAAACAGAGTAAAACCTGTCTGATTTTTGGACAGTAGTGATGAGTCTAAGTCTAGGGTCCATTTTACCAGTGGAATAACAAACGCCTTCTTAAAATCCATCAACCGCTACAGAAGAATTTCTACTTGCATTTAGCACCTGTACATCTGAAACCAACACAGTCGGCATAAGAGACCCGATGCCCCTTTTGTATGCCAAAGCCCGTGTTTGTCTCAATGGAAATGTGTGGCATCTGTAAGCATTTAAGAAAGGGGGGGGGGGGATATCTAACCTAACCTAACCATCTGTGGAGATGTCTGTTTGCGCTGGATGGGGACCTGTTTGTCGGTGTAAAGGGACACGGCCGAGCGTTAGTGACCGTTCATTATAGTCTTTGTTGTTGTCGTCGTGCTGCTGGTGGTTGATGATGATGATGGAGACTGAGTGCTGATGGCGGCTGTGAAGAAGTTGTCCTCCTTCAGCTTGAGGTGCTCCGGCAGCTCCAGCTTGAACTTGGCCTGCTCAATGTCGTTGTTGATGGCTGCGATCAGAGCTTCTGGAGGGGGAGGGAGGGAGAATGAAGGAGAGGAGGAATAAGAGAAAGGAAAGAATGTTTGGGTTGGATCGACATCCTAGGGATTCAATAGCTTGTCATTATAATTTGTTGCGTTTCTTCTCCATTCTTTGTCATTGTTAATGACTTACGGTGTGGTGGTGTGTGGAAAATGTATCCTCCCGTTATAACTAGTTAATTTATCACGCTTTGTAATCGCGGTTAAGGAATGCTATGGCTTAGTTGTTAGATTTGTTTTTGTTTTGGAAGCACTGCAGTTGAGTTAATAGCCTTGGTGTCCTCCTAGACAGTACTATGGTTATTGAACCCCACCACTATTCATCCCTCCTCTGCTCGTTATGAGTGACTCGCTATGAGTGACTCACTAATAGTACCAGCTCTTACCCAGTGAGGGGAAGCTGGTCTCTGGACGGATGTAGCCCACCAGGACCACACTGAGGATCTCCCCGTAGAAGTCTTCCTTAAACGTGTGAATCACGTGGGTCTCCTGTAAAGAGAAAACTTTCATTTCCTTAAACCAAAGCTACTGTGGCTGAAGGATTTTACTCTTAGCAATGGTCATAACAAGAGGATATCATTGATCTGAATTTGGTCAAAGATGCACCTTCCATTTTGAACATGTTGCCTTCACATCTTCATCAAGGCTTCTGTGGAGGAAGCACAACCTGACTGAAAGCTAAATGGGACTTTTCCTACTACTACTAGTACTTCTACTGACCATGGACTTCTTAGTGTTCTTGTAGTAGGGGTTCCAGCCGATGCTCATCACCATCTTGCGGATGTCCCCGTTGCCTACGCATGCCCAGCCATAGTATATGCCTGTGCCAATGTCTGCCGGGAGATATTCCACCACAGAGTCTGGGAAGTTGGCTGCAGAGGGATAGTTGAGCGAAGACACGTAGGTATGGAATAGGGTAGAGATGAAGGCAGTTGAAGACGTGAGGAAGATAGAAAATGAGAAGGATATAGATGGAAGTGAGGGAAATAAAAAAGGAAAGGAAGAGACAGGAAAGCATATAAAGAGTGCGCGATGGGGTTCAAAATGAGAAATTAGATTAATCATTATTCATTTTGAAACAATTGGTTTCGATTGATTAGGAAACAGGTTCCACTTGAACTCACCGGTCGGAATCCCGAGCTCTTTGCTTCCTCTCCCGAAGCCCCGGACCACTTCTCCCCGGCAGAAGTACGGAAGACTCTTCATATCAACTCGATAGGAAATCAATTTAAACCAACAAAAGAAACAATAGAAACAGCAGGGCGGCTATCTCTTCCAAATATCCAAACGACTAAAGTGACAAGCAGCCGGCCACCTGCCTCATACTAACAGACCAGAGCTCTTCGCCCTTGGCACAGAGCGAGCAGGACGTTTCTTTAGTTATGCTAGTTAACGGATAGTAACTCGGCTAGTACTGTTTAGTTGTCTGTTGGTCTTAAACAATGCTATCCAAATAAACGTCCACTACAATGAAGTGTTTGTTATAGTGAGTGTTACACCAGTCACTCACTAACCTGATAAAACCGTCGCTGTGATGATATCTGTGCGTCATTGGCTGCGTTACCAGAGGTCACGTGATACCTAGCTGTAGAGGGGCGGAAGCATGGTACTACGCATAGTAATATACAACATTTAATGTACTATAACTTACGCAACTTCCAATTTTTATAAGCATATTGACAAATATTGTCGTTGACTATATTACTTCCTTGCAAATCACGCTAGATTTTAAAACGCCATCGCTAACCCGGAAGTGTTTTGTTGGTTTCCTCACTTTTCTTCTTCATTTTGATTGTTAAACTAGTTTTGTATTTACAGTTAATAGATTCAACACAATTCAAAACTCATTAGCCTTTATCATGGAACATTATTCAAATCCTGATAATTAAATAGCACGCCCACTAAGCGTGACGTCTTCTCGACTGATGATGTAAACCACAGCTGTGTTCGAAATCGTTCCCTATCACGGATATAGTGCACTATAGGGTGCTCGCCATTTCGTAGTGGTGTTCGAATTCTCAGTGGTTAATTTCATGCACTATATTGTGCACTCAAAATACCCAAAATTTGAGTGTACATACGATCTACCCTACATGTTACTCCCGTATTCATGAGTTTCAAATGTAGTCCTACACCTGCCATGTTGAGGACCAACACAGGTATTTCAATTTGAGTTGTGTTTCTGATTGGCGTAGGACCAATTAATTCGTTTGAAACACCTGTGGGTCCTCAAAATGGCAGGTTGTAGGACTACAATTTTAACTCATGGATACCACAATGCAATGCGGACGTGTTTTTTCCGGAGAAGCGGAAGCTGAATAACCGCGAAAACGAATACATTTAATGATGGAGTCTCCGGCTTTCGTTTACAAATGTCAACAATTTATTTGGGATTTAACATAGAATATTTAACATTAAAAATTAATCAAAAAAAACGTGAACAAGGAAATGTAACATTCAACATCAATACAACCTCCAGCTTTCCTCGTGAGTGCCCGGTTTGTTTACATTATGTGGACGCATCTGTCTACGTCACACAAATACCCGGCGCATTTACTGAAGCAAATGACGTTTAGAAATGTTAAGCGTAGCGTTAAGCGTGTCCGAATTCTCGTTTGTTCGTTCCATATATAGTGCACTATATCATGAACACTATAGGGAATAGTGAGTGTAAAGGGAACGATTTCAAACACAGCTCACGTCGTCACTGTGCTCCACCACTGTCGGTTCCTTCAAAACATTTTGAGGTTGGGACCTTAAAATCAGAGGAAATCGCCCCGTTTCTGAATACCAAGCACGCGAACTGCGGACTCGTGGACTTTGTTCGCACTTGGCAAGTCTTCCAAGTGGACGGGTGTACTACGCACCTGCAATGGGCCTATCTCACAAATTCCTGGTTCGGCGTTCGATTTTGCCTTCACCGGGTAAAGTGACTTCCGGTCGCGTAGTCCATGATATTTGACAATGGCGCAGTCAAAAAACAAGAGCTTCTGTTGTGTACCTCTATGCGCCAATTCCAAACAAAAACAACCGTATTTGCATTTCCAACTTCCCAACTAATACAGACCGAAGACAGCAGTGGGTCAGGGCGATCAGACGGGATGAAGGAGTTAATTTCGTGATTCAGAAGGGGAGTAGCCTACACTGGCCTGTAGTCGGCATTTCTCAGCGGCTGATTATACCGACGGGAGTGCTAGGCTGAATACTGGAGCTGTTCCCAGTCGTTTTGACTGGAACAGCTACACCACAGCTACACCACTACTTTGAACATTAAATTATTATTTTGATTTTACAACAAAAGCTTATCAATTCTGAGATCCGATTTCATGATATCACTTTAAACCACTGGAGATCTGATTCCTTCATTTTAGTTTTAATACAGTAACTGAAGATTCAAGAAGATATTAAGCATTTCTTTCTTTCAATTTTTAACATATCACAGAACAAATAGACAATAC
>OOFH01112632.1:0-10557 GCA_900323355.1 Merlangius merlangus
CGGGTGCAGCAGCTGGGCTACCACGCTGCCATACAGTTCGTTCATTTCATGATACAAGTAATTGTCGTGCCATTTGGGTGTGCACATGAACATGCGAAAATAGTGCAACCGACGGTGTTTGCAAATGGATTATTTCCGATAAAAATTGATTATTTTGCCGATGGATTAGAAATTATCAAGAGCATGGAGCAAGCTAGTCTGCAAACAAGACAATCTTCAAACAGTGAGTGTACTCATTTCTCTGTTTCTCTAGTAGTAGAAGCTAAGTTAACCTCTCGTTCCTCTGCCTGGCAAGCGCGTTTCTGCGCTCTTTCTCTGCGCATAAGAGCAGCGCCCGGTCCGATTTGACAGGTCTGTCCGTGTCTCCAGCACTATAGCCACTAAAATTAATAATTGTTGGCACAGCATCTGGCTTCAGGCGATTGGTGGGACGGCGAACAAATCTCTCATCCTCAGCAAAAGCTCCCTCTTCAACGTAATCGGCCTCTATAAAGTGGTCGCTACATACTCTCTGCCCTGGTCCCATTGGGGGGCTGAGGCGTTTCAACGCAATTAACCATTTTGGGAGCAGTTTAGGCTTCTGTACAGGAATGACATGGAAATGAACTATTTTACCACTCTCTTTTACCCGATAATATTTGTTTGAACAGCCAGGGCCAACACAAAATGACCCCCCTGTTCTTCTTCCAAGCTTTGCCATGGTTATTTGAAAGCGCCAACCATTCTGATGACGTAACGCCTGCTTTTTTAAAACATGGCCGCTCCCTTGTGGCGAAAGTCGTTGTCAACTTTTCATTTTCCAGTGAAACAACTTGAATTTCAGGTTTAATGAGAATACATGTATTTTCAAAAATTAAAAAGCAACCAAAAAATGGTCACAGTTCTCAGTGCTTCATTTCCACTTTAACTAAGATACAGCCAGGGTAGGTGTGTGAATAGTGACCCCTAGAGGTCAGAGCCAGCGCAGCCTTACTAGCAAACATATTGACTGGCTACCATAAAATACCACTGAATTTGAATGAATTTCTCCGAACAGATTTTTTAGGAAATCCTTTTTGCCAGAAAGAACAGTAATGAGACTCATGTACCGCTGACATTCATCAATGGTCAATGCCAGCAGGCTAAGTTGTGGGTCATTAACACTAGGCTACACTAGAGCTACCAGCCTATCAAACTACGGGTGGTCAAATGGGCTTTCTAGGCTGGCAGTGGGTTAGGTTGGAGGCCCAATATATTCTTTCATAAGGCCCACAATCTCTAGCGGTACCCCTGTCCCTACATGGGCATTATTAGTATCTTGTGTAGAGCTAATAGTCTCCAGGCTTCCCTCTTTAGACCAGCGAGATGTTAATCTAGGACAGATGCTTCTGATATCCTCAGTTAGTTCAAAGTAAATTTCTCCTTGATGTTTGTTCTGTTCCAGAGGGCGGAGGAGAACGCACACGCTTTTCTAGACAAGGAGCTGAAGAAGCTCTGGAGGGATCTCTTCCCAGATTACTCAGAATGCTCAGAGGGTCAGAGGAAGGAGGAAGAGGTGGATGTTAAGAATGAGGAACAGAGGAGGCGAGCCATAGAGGGAGTGGTAGACATCACAAAGCTCTGCCTGATGGAGATGAACCAGGAGGAATTGGCCTACACACTGGGGTGTGGTAAGAGACTCTTATTTTGAAAATAGTGAAAGAATATTCTTATTTTGAATGCAGATATGTTTTATATTAGTATTTTCAAAATACAACAGTTAATTTTAAAACCATCAATCATTTTATTTTGCAGATCAGTATAGGACTCATGGGAAATTTCTAAACATTTCACTTTTCCATGTATAGAAATATTTCTTCTTGGAGGTTAAATGGTTTGTTCGAGACATGAAGGGTTATTGTGGGGGTACATGGTAAATTGTTTGATCCAGTAATGTAGGGTTATTGTGGGGGCATCAGGTTAAATGGTTAGATGCAGACATGTAGGGTTATTTTAGGTCTATCAGGTTCAATGGTTGAATCCAGATATATAGGGTTATTGTGGGTCAATCAGGTTAAAGAATGTTAAACATTATCATCATTACACCAGTCATATTGCTTGGAAATATGTATAGTATGTATCGTCCGATATGTGATTTAGGAGCTGTTGCTGTCCTGTGTCAACATAAACTCAAGTCTCATCTGAGGAAGAAGTTCCAGTGTGTGTTTGAGGGAATCGCTAAAGCAGGACAGCGAACACGTCTGAATGACTTCTACACAGAGCTCTTCATCACAGAGAGAGGCAGTGGAGAGGTCAACCAGGAACATGAGGTCAGACTGATTGAAAAAGCCTCCAGGAAGCCAGCCAAGGAGGAATCACCAATCAGATGTGAAGACATCTTTAAACCCTTACCTGGACAAGATAAACCATTCAGAACAATAATGACAACTGGAGTGGCCGGCATTGGTAAAACCGTCTTAACCCATAAGTTCACACTGGACTGGGCTGAGGGCAAAGCCAACCACGAAATAGACTTCACATTTCTCCTCACTTTCAGAGAGCTGAATTTACTGAAAGGGAAAGAGTTTAGCTTGATTGAACTTCTTCATCAGTTTTCTGTTGAAAGCAATGAAGCAGAAATCTACAGATACGACCATGACCAAGTAATCTTCATCTTGGATGGTCTTGATGAGTGTCGACTTCATCTGGACTTCCAGAACAACCCGATCTGGAGTGACATCACAGAGCCAACGTCAGTGGACGTGCTGCTGACAAACATCATCAGGGGAGTCCTGCTTCCCTCTGCTCGCATCTGGATAACGACCCGCCCTGCTGCAGCCAATCAGATTCCTGCTGAGTGTATTGACATGGTGACAGAGGTGAGAGGGTTCACTGACCCACAGAAGGAGGATTACTTCAGGAAGAGATTCAGAGAGGGGACACTGGCCAGCAAAATCATCTCTCACGTCAAGAAATCTCGAAGCCTCCACATCATGTGTCACATCCCAGTCTTCTGTTGGATCACTGCTACAGTTCTGGAGGACTTCTTCAAAACATCCCAGAGAGGGGAAGAGGTGCCCAAGACCATGACTCAGATGTACAGCCACTTCCTGAGGGTTCAGTCCATACAGGGGGACACGAAGTATCATCGGAGAGCTGAAACTGATCCACATTGGAGTTCGGAGAGCAGGGAGATCATTGTTTCTCTGGGGAAACTGGCTTTTAACCAGCTGGAGAAAGGCAAGCTTATCTTCTACGAGGCAGACTTGGCAGAGTGTGGCATCAATATCAGAGCAGCCTCAGTGTACTCAGGAGTGTTCACCCAGATCTTTAAAGAGGAGTGTGGACTGTACCAGGACAGGGTGTTCTGCTTCGTCCATCTGAGCATCCAGGAGTTTCTGGCTGCCCTTTATGTACTTCTATCTTACATCAAAACTGGTGTCATTCTGATCTCAGAAGAACAGCCAACCTCAAGGGAGGGTGAACTCCTCCTCCTCTACCAGAGTGCTGTGGACAAGGCCTTACAGAGTGGGAATGGACACCTGGACTTGTTCCTCCGCTTCCTCCTCGGCCTCTCTCTAGAGACCAATCAGATTCTGCTACAAGATCTGCTGGGACCAAGAGGAAGTGCATTAATGGGCAATCTAACCAAAAATGTTCTGCCGGGACAGACAGGAAAAAGATCAGGGAGCAATACCCAAATAGCCCATTACATCAAGGAGAAGATAGGTGGAGATTTCTCTCAAGAGAGAATTATCAATCTGTTCCACTGTCTGAATGAGCTGAATGACCGTTCTCTAGTGAAGGACATTGAACAGTACCTGACATCAGGAAGTATCTCCACAGAATCCCTTTCCTCTGCTCAGTGGTCAGCTCTGGTCTTCATCTTACTGACCTCAGAAGAGGAGCTGGATGTGTTTTACCTGAAGAAATACTCAGCTTCTGAGGAGGGTCTTCTGGGGCTGTTGCCAGTGATCAAAGCCTCCAAGACATCTCTGTAGGTTCACTAATGAATTGTATTTCAATACGCACAACACAATATACATAATACTAGAATATAAAAGTTAAAATAACATAAAAAAATCTGTAGGCATAATTAGAACATGTTTTATGATACACACAACACAATATACATACTACTATAAAAGTAACATTACGATAGTTTTCAGAACTACAAGACAACTGTTATTTTTATTGTTGTTAGTATCAACATTTTACAGCTAATATTTAATTAGCATTTAATGATATCATTCCTAATAATTTGTTTAACTATAGGAAAAGTCTAATAAAACATTTAATCACAGTTCCTAACATGCTCGGTTTATTGTGTGTGAAGGCTGAATGGCTGTAAGCTGTCAGAGAGAAGCTGTGAAGCTCTGGCCTCAGTTCTCAGCTCCAACTCCTCTAGTCTGAGAGAGCTGGACCTGCGTTCCAATGATCTGCAGGACTCAGGAGTGAAGCTGCTCTCTGCTGGACTGGGGAGTCCACACTGTGCACTGGAAACTCTCAGGTTAGTTTTACTCAAAGTGCAAACAGTTACACCACAAGGTTCCATTTCAGAGGACTTTTTAGAATTAGGTTTTAGAATTGCTCCTGAATAACGTCAAACTATATCAGCTAATAACTCAGTACCTTTGATGACCACATTTATTAGAGCGGTGCCATTGGACATATTACACCTTGTTGTTTATGTGGGATGTCAAAATGAAAAGTTGAAAAGTAATCACAAAGTTGCCTTTGCAACTTTTCAATTATAAACACAAAATGTAATGATAGTGCACTCTCAAAATTCCCATTTAATGGGACAGTGGTAGTTAAAGTTGAAATATTATTCCACCAGGTTTGAGTGATTAGCCGTTACAAGCCGTTTTAAAAATCTGCATCTTCTGACATCTTAAGTGGGCGTGTCCACTTAGATATATGAAGGATAGATGAGCAGCGTTTGCTGCAGTCAACTTGGTAGGCAGGTATACTGATCTATACAGCACACATCTTAGTGTACACGCCCACTTGTGATGTCAGAAGAGGCAGATTTTCAAAACGGCTTATAGCGCTTATCACACTCACACCCGGTGGTATAATATGTCACCTTTGTAGAAGTATTTGCATCCATCAAAGTTTATAGGTCAAAATAAACTAAATCTATAATTGCTCACAAGTCACCAATTTCTATTTTTAGTTGCCATGACTGTATAAGGTCTTGTTATGTTTTTTTTTACATATATTCTTTATATATATTTTATCTTCAGAATTACAATTTAGGACATAAAATCCATATTGTCAAACATTTTAAGGTGTACAAATACAGAACAATATGGAGAAATAGAGAGTAATATAATATGATTGAATATGTAGAAACACAGGCAACATAAAACTACTTAATATGTAGAAATACAGAACATAAAATGATTGAATATCTAGAAATAAAGAACATAAAACGATTGAGTAGAAATACGGAACATAAAACGATTGAAAATTGAGAAATGCATAGGAACATAACATTTTTGAATATGTAGAAATAAAGTTCAACATAAAACGATTGAATATGTGGGAATACTGAAAAACATAAAACCATTGAATATGTAGAGAGGCAGAACCCCAGAGGGGTTTAATAGTCATCCTTGATTTTGAAGCCCGGTAAAAGTGTCTGAAGACGGGAATAGCAAGTGCTCTAGTTTTTTGTGTCTAAGCGATATGATTGGATTTAAAACTCAAAATAAAAGGTTGAATTAACGAATCAATAGTCTTAGAGAAGGAAGCCTAGAGATTGATTGATAGTTGAAGGCCCTCCTTAGCTCCACAGCCCTCTGCTTCATTAGATCTGACTCTGTTCACACGGAGTACAGGATCCCTACAAGGCCTTCGGCGACTGCTGATAGAATGATGGAAGTTTGAATGTCCACAAGTTTGAATGTCCAGCAACCGCAGCAAGCCCATGGTCTCTATACCACGCCACAAACAACTGAAGGCTCTGTAATCCCTGCATTGGCCCCGCATCTTTTCACACCATGCAAAATGAAGAAGATCTGCGACTTATTATAGCAAATAATACGATTGCTTACCTGAATGAGGACATCAGAAGGCTTTCCGCTGAGCTGCGAAGCAAAGAGTCCCTGTTGGCCGGTTTTATTGGTTTGGCTGCTGACCACAACCAGAAGATTGCTTCCTTAAATGCAGCTATCCAGGACACTGTTGTCTGGGACTCCTCCGCCTGTCCTCGGCCTTCCTCCTGCACCACTCCCGACCGTCTTCCCTCCTGGACCGAAGTGATGATCCGAGGATGAAAGAGAGGCCCGGACAGGGCCTCACCTCCTCGCCTGAGCCTCTCCAACCATAAGCGGCCCTGTCAGGTGACACTCCTGCTTCATCAGCTGATGCCTCCGCTCTTCCAGCAGACTCCAAACCAGATCCTTCCCCGAGTTAGACGCCTGCAGACACTGCTGCTCTACAGCCACAGGTGGCTAACAGTGCCGGGGAGACCTGCTACTCTGATGTGGGTCAAACTCTACGCTTTGAACCGCGTACCACCGGATCCTAAAGGAGGCCGTGCTTAGGCTCTCCGGTGGGCATCCTTATTCGACCCTGGCGGTGACTCATCCCCCAGGTTTCAACGCAGCTGGCTCTCCTCCTCACTCGTCCGCCCGGTCCCGCAGTGTGGATCCTACGCCTAGCAGGGTGGATCCAGTCCCCACCAGCCACGAGTCTTCACCTTTACCTCACCCTCTGTTTTCCCCACCCACCTTGATAGGGGGTGACAGCATCACTAGGAATATCCGTTTTTCCAATGCCACCACACATTGCTTTCCTGGAGCTAAAGTCACATCCATCCTGAACAAACTTCCAGAGCGTATTAGTTCCATCCATCCTCCATTCATTGGGTGATAGTCCATGGCCTTCTCCATCTGGCACAATGGAGCTCACTCTGCGATTGCCACTTATCAATGCCAGATCAATAGCAAATAAGACATTCCTCCTAAATGATTTCTTCACGTCCAGGAACTTGGATTTTATGTTTCTGACAGATACCTGGCTTCACGCAGATGAGTTTAAAGCATTTGCTGAACTTCTTCCTGCTGACTGTTCATTCATCAGCACCCCGCGGATTACTGGGAAAGTTGGAAGGCTGGCATCAGTTTTTAAATCCAGCTTCCTCTGCGTCAATGTGTGTATTAGAGAAATTTGTGACACGCCGATCCCAGACCATTTACCTGTGTTGTTCACTGTGACTCTGCCTTGCGCTCGGGATTCAACGTGCTCCCCGGCGCACCGCCTGCGCGCGCTGAATCCTTTGACTGCGTTACAATTTTCCGTTGCCTTTACTGACTCTATGCTCCCAACAAGTGAATTGTACAATGCATCTGCTGAGGTGATAGTCCGTTGTTTTTTTTTCTACCTGTACTAATTTCCTGGACTCTATTGCACCCTTCAAAGACAGATGCCCTAACCCTATCGCTGAGCCGTGGCTAAATGATTACACTTGCACTCTTAGACACACATGTAGGTGTGCTGCCATGTCTCCCTTGGGATTTTAAGAGACAGTTTAACTGAATACCAGAAAGCCGTTAAATCTGCCAAAACACAATTCATTTCCAAACTTGTGTCCAAAAATAGCCATAGGCCCCAGGTTCTTTTTTTCACTCACTTTATGTGAACAATTTCTTGCGTTTTTTATTGATAAAATCTCTGCAATCAGGTGTTCACCTCCTCTGTCCACCGTATATCCAGCTGTGTCTCCTGTATGCCCTACTGTCTTTAAGCAGTTTGACCCAGTGTCACTCTCTGATTTATTGCAGGTGGTTAAAAAAAAATTGACCGTCACAATATCCTTTAGACAGTATTCCTGCAAGATTACTGAAAGACTTGTCTAACACTGTTGGCCAATACATTTTAACATTAATAAACACCTGCAGGGATGCAAACTTGTCACCTTTAGGCGAAATTTGCCGTTTTTGTTCTCAAAAAGGTCATTTGTGTGATTCATGGAGATCTGCAATAAAAATATTTCGGAGGGGGGCGTCCAAGTAATCGGCGAACGCAAGCTGTCATAAATGCTTATTCCAAGCTTGTTCGTTTGGCCAACCCGTGTAATCATGTCATCTTCGGGTCTGTAGCTGCCTTGATGCCGTACTAGACAGGAGTGACGTTGGTACGCTTCAAAAACGTCAGGCTTTCTAACGTAGGCTAACGTGCTAATGTCAGACAGTTCGCTGACATACGCATCGCAAATCACAACCATTTTTGCTGGTTACAATAACGGTGTTATCGGATAGTACAGTGTCTATTTCTCAGGAACCTTTGAAAAATCTAAGCGAGAAAACAACGTTAATTGTACCTACCATACCTTCACATTAAAAAAATAAAAATAAATAATGGAAAATCAACGGAGCAAAGGCTTACTCCAGGGATGCCAGGGTGAAATCTGTCAGGGGGCCAGATTGTTTTCAAGTGGGACCTCGGGGGGCCAAATTACCGGTACACTTTTGGCCTGGCAAGACCAAACACTAAACAAATAGACATGCTATTTGATATAATTAATGAAGGCCTGCTATACATTAAAAATTAATTGCAATACACAATAGCCTCGCAAGGAAGCATACAATTATATGGCAGCCAAAAGCAATTTACCCTTTTTAACTGTGTAACATCAACCTCTGTATGTCAGTAACTTACATTTAAAATATTTTAAAAACAACAAGTTGACTAGGTCACATACATAACACAAGTAAACTGTAAATTACTTTCATCAAATTTATTGACAACTTGCACATAAAATCATCTGGATGCACAGGCCTAATTAGGCAAATTAAAAAGATGGCCAGGCTAAGTAGCCAAGGCCTAAAGAAGTCAAAATATGTACCAAGGTTAAGTACTCAAACAGGTCAGGTGACTAAATATTAAGTAGAAACTGATAATAAAAAAAATATTGCAACATTACAACAAGCAACTGATAGCACATTAACTTTGTCAATCAACTCCCACAAATATTTCCACATACCTATCTCCTTTATTTCCTCCCCATCATTACTTCCCTGCACTATGAAACATGAGGAAGCCAGCTACATTTTACATGTCGAAGCCAGAAGCCTTTTAGTTTTCACCAGCTTGTCCACATTGGGGGACAGGCTCTGGGCCGTGGCTATTTTCATGACATCATTGAGATGTCCATGTGTCAGGCGATTGCGCACTTTCGATTTATTAAAATTCATTACTGAAAATGCCTGCTCGCATAAATATGTTGTGCCAAACATACAGAGGATTTTACCTGCAAAGGCAGTGATAATTGGGTACTCGGGTGGCAAAGACTGGTAAAATGATTCAATACCAGTAGATGCATACGCATCTTTCAACCGCGCACAGCATTGCAAGTCTATCAGTTCCATTTGCATCCCCTCTGGGACCTCGGAAGCATCCGTCGTGAATGGAGACCGAAAAAGCGCAAAGTCCTTTTCCAGTTCAGTGAAAACCGTGAATCGTGAGTCAAACTCGTGCATGAGGCCGGAAAGCAAGCTTGCATACTTGACCATGCTCTGATGGTTGACAGACAGAGATTTTAAACATGGGAAATGGGCTGCATTGCGCTGGCTGAGCTGTGCCTTCCATAACGCAAGTTTATTTTGAAAGGCACGGACACTGTCATAATACTCGGTAACGAGTTTGTTACGACCTTGCATAGTAACATTCAAGACGTTTAAATGTTCGGTAATGTCCACTAAGAAGGCAAGGTCTCTGATCCATTCGGGGTCGTCCAATTCCTCCACAGGCTTCCCTTTAGCCTGCATGAACTCGTCTATCTCTTTGCGTAATTTGTAGAACCGTTTGAGCACTGCGCCTCGGCTCAACCAACGCACATCGGTGTGATAGGGAAGGCCCTTGTAAATGTCATTTTCAAATAAAAATGCATCGAATTGCCGATGGTTAAGCCCTCTGGCCCTGATAAAATTGACAGTGGCAATAACAACACTCATAACATGCTCCATTTTCAGACTTTTGCAGCACAACGCCTCTTGGTGTAAAATACAGTGAAAGTTCCAGAATACCTGGTCTGGGTTTGCCTCTCGTACCTTTTCTCTCAACTTCACGACCACCCCGGCCTTTCTTCCTACCATGGAAGGTGCACCATCCGTAGCCACACTGACAGCGCGACTCCAGTCCACCTCCAGATTGTCAAGGGCCCCGACAAGGCTAACGAACACGTCGTTAGCTGTAGTCGTGTCTGTCATGGGTACCACGGAAACAAACTCCTCCGTGACATTCAAGGCAGCATCCACTCCGCGAATAAATATCGCCAACTGGGCCGTATCAGTCACATCAGTGCTCTCGTCAAGGGCAATAGAGAACGCGATGAATGACTTTATCTTCTCTTTAAGTCGCTGGAGAGCTCTTCCACTCTCTCGGTCACTGTAGGTCGGGATAAGCTGATGTTCGCTAGGGCTTGTCGACTTTCTGGACACACTAGCTCGGCTGCCTTTGTGATGCACGTCCTCACGAATTCCCCCTCAGAGAAAGGCTTGGAAGCTTTAGCTATCTCCCATGCGATGACATAGCTCGCCTTCACTGCCCCTAAACATGAAGTAAAATGTTATGTTAGTATACAGTAAT
>OOFH01112633.1:0-12514 GCA_900323355.1 Merlangius merlangus
CCACCCCCCCTCCTGCCGGGAGAGGACGGCACAGAACCGACGACCCCTCCAGATGCCCGTCCTGTCTCCGGTCCCCCCCGGGACGCCGCCCCCAGAGGCGCCTCCGCCCGGACCCTCACAGCTGCCCTGACTGTGACAAGACCTTCATTTCCCTGACCCACTTGACTGTTCACCTCGCTTCTCACAGCAAGGGGAGGAAGTTCAAATGCGGGACCTGCGGCAAGTCCTTCCATCAGTCCTCCCACCTGGTGGCTCACAAAATGATCCACAGCGGGGACCGGCCCTTTAAGTGCCCGGTGTGTGGGAAGAGCTTTGGCCGGGCCTCGCACCTCAAGACCCACCAGCGGCTCCACACGGGGGAGAAGCCGTACACATGCTCCTACTGCAGCAAAGCCTTCTCTCAGAAGGCTGGGCTGATGGCGCACGTTCGCCTGCACACAGGGGAACGCCCTTACAAGTGTGACAGGTGTGGGGATGCCTTCCGCTCCCTGTCAAACCTGCTGTGCCATAGAGCGCAGGAGTCCCCCGAGCCGGCCGCGCCCCCGCCGGGGTCCATCCCCACGGCCCGGCAGCGCCACACCCCGCTGGACCCGCCCCTCGAGGGCCTGAACTGCGGGGTCTGCTGTCGCACCTTTGTGCGGTCCTCTTATATACGGCTGTACGTGCGCCTCAAAAAGGGCCAGCGACCCTACCACTGCAAGGTGTGTAACAAAACCTTTGTCAAGATGGATACCTTTGTCAGCCACTGTGATAAACACTTGAGGCATAAGAAGGTCAAAGGTGGGAGTGAGCAGGTTAAAGAGAAAGTGGTCAAAGCTCCCTTGTTTGTCCCACTGTCCCGACCGCCTCCCCTCCCCTCCCCTCTGCCCTCCCCCAGTGGGGCCCTCTCCTCGGAGGTCACCACTCGCTCCAGAACCAGGGCCAGGGTTAAGATGGAGCCGTGACCTTGTGAAGTACAGCTAATGGCTTCTTCAACCGACCATATGAGACTGAGGTCATGGTCATGTCTCGGGTCCTCATGGTAAACATAGATCATTTTTAGATGTACCCATTAGATGAACGTCAACATGTGATTCAGAAGAACATAGCCAGATACTCTCATAAAAACGTCCCCAAGATTTCATTTTATGTCTTCCAGTCAAGTGTCTGGAGATAGAATCATCTACATGGTGGGGTAGATGACTAATAGAACACCTTCTTTCTTCTGCAAGTTTTTGTTATTTGTGTTTAAGAAACATAGTATTTCAAACAAATGTATTGCATTTCATTACTTCAGTACATGATGAATAGATTGACTGACATGCCGCTTATTATGTTAGCAATGCGGATACAGTGAAGTTATTAAGTTAATATTTCTAATTAGAAATAGCCGTTAACAGCACTTAACTGGCACTTTTTAACCTGACACCTAAAATCTTTGTTAAATTAAAATGGTATTTTGTACCATGAATGAATTGTTGCATGTGCTTATTTTCAATACATATTGCTGTGATTGCAATACAAATGTAAAAGAATGAATACAAGAAAAAAATACATGCAGGCCTCTGCCTTTCCAAGCCTTTGTTTCTTCATCCATGACCATAAAACTGTCTTGAACGTCAAAGGAGTTAGAAACTAGTCTATTCTGTTTAATTTAATCCTAAATCTAACCGTCTTCAATTTGTGTGATGGGTTAACACTTCTGCATCCTATACAATGATTGTTTGCTGATCCAACATGTAGGACTGTGTAATTAAATAGAATCTGTAAGATATGGGCCAAAATGGGTTTCCTCAGAAGGTTGGCTGGCATCTCCGTTAGAGAAAGGGTGAGATGCTCAGCCATCTGGGGGAACTTGGAGTAGAGCCGCTGCTCCTCTGCTTAGAAAGGAGTCAGTTGAGGTTGTTCATCTGGTAAGGATGCCCACTGGGTGCCTCCTTAGGGAGGTGTTCCAGGCACGACCAGTAAGGAGCAGACCTCTGGGATTCCCCCATTAAAGCTGGTTTATGTGGCCCGGGAAAGGGAAGTCTGGGACCCCCTGCTGGAGCTACTGCCCCTGCGACCCGGCCCGGATAAGCGGCTTTGAAGATGAGGAGGATGAGTAAGACATGATGTAATTTGAAAGGCTGGTTGTCTCTCAGCTGAAAAGTTCAAAACGTATTAAAACCCCAATGTCGACACACTAGCCACCCTTGAGCAGAAGTAATAAGCAAACAGTTTTTAACTTCAGTTATCCTTTAATATCCTACAATTATTTGAACAGATGTAAACATTAATTCAAATGGCAGTGACATGGCTTGCTTGATTAGCTAATTTCATAGCAATGCAGGTATTTTATAAAAAAAAAAGTATTATATTGTAACAGCAAAACAACACCGACCAATAAATTGTGTTTGCCCACGAATGCAAAGATATGTTCTAATCACACAATTTCTATCACTACAGTTGACAACCTTTATTGCATAACCCTAACCCTTCTTCTAACCCTCCATCAAAACAGTTCTGGTTCCCAAATTCCCATCCTTAATGTTGTAATACAGAATATTTCAACTAGCTTGAGATGATGTGGACATATCTGTAGTCAATCCTAAATCGCTAGATTTCAATAATGTTATAA
The DNA here is from genome assembly GCA_900323355.1 of Merlangius merlangus. Classification (NCBI taxonomy): domain Eukaryota; kingdom Metazoa; phylum Chordata; class Actinopteri; order Gadiformes; family Gadidae; genus Merlangius; species Merlangius merlangus. The sequence continues at coordinate 2,597 of OOFH01112633.1, forward strand.
ATCATAGTACACCCCGCCAATGATATATTCTACAAATGAGAAAGGCTATCCAGCCCGTCCCTCTCTCTCTTTATCTAAAGACCCCTTACTGTGGCCCCCCATACAGTGCTCCCGCTCCCCGCCCGCCGAGCTACGCTGACTCCCTCCTTCTTTGTGAACAGCCGGTTAGTGGACACAATACGCATTTCATGTTTTGAATTGTGAAAGTCTCCCGCCTACTAACTGGGAGGGGCTCCCTCTTCCACATTGGGTCCTTTAGATGCCCGTTTGTGAGTGTTTGGGTGAGGTGTGTCGTCTCCGTCTTCATGGGGCGCGGCCCTGGGGTTCAGCCCTCCTTCCTCTTGGACTTCAGGAACGGCTGGTGGAGAACATCATGGAGACGCTTTGCCTGCAGACACACAACATCCAGGGAGCTCACATCTATCCTGCTCCTATATTGACTCATGGGAATGACGCATATGATATACTTTCTCCACTCACTTTCTGTGGTCCCAGTCCTGGACAGAGCACCAAGTCTTCTTTCGAAGCATTGATGATCCCTTTTACAGACTGGGCAGGGGACAGAAGCATTGGTTTAAGACAACGTAGGAACAGCAGTTCCACATTGATACAAAGCATGACTTGTTCCAGCTAGCTCAATAATACCGACAGAGAAGGCCGACAGTAGAGTGATGGAGTCCGTCTTGTTGATGGACCTCACGGTGGTCAGGCAGTCAGTCACCTACAGAGACATGGTAGAAAAGGTAGGAACAACCGCAGGACTCGTACTTTACGTCGGAATAAGCAATCAATGGTCAAGGATTTTATAGTATGGAATAATGGGAAATTAACGTTGCAGTACGAGCCTTGTAAGACCATCCTCAGATTCTGATTGGCTCTGCAGATCAATGTGTCCTCGAGTCACTTCAAAGCCTCTCCCAAGTGCGAAAGGTGCAACCAGCACTAGGGGGAGGTCGTTTTGGTTCAGTGCATCTTGGATAAAACTGTTTTGATTTCTGCTCTCTCCTCAGGCGCTGTTGAAAGACTGGCGCTCAGTGCTTCTTCATGAATTTCGACTCCCTCCCCGATTGCTGATTAGTTCAGACAGATGGAGAGCAGAGACACAGAATGGGATCTCATGAGATCAGGAAGGTCTACTGAAGAGGACCTTCCAAACAATCTTTGTTGAAACTAGTCTAGTCGTCCTGGCTAAAACTGCCAAACCAGGCTCATTCAATCTGGCCCCCTAATCATCCTCCTGTACAATTGGCTGACTCATTAATTCCCTCACTCTCCAACTCCACCCCCTGTTGTGTGGTGAGCGTTCTGGCACAGATTGGCTGCAGTGCATCACCCTAGTGGGTGCTACACACTGGTGGTGGTGAGTGAGGTCCCCCCTCTTCACTGTAAAGCGTCTTTGAGTGTCTAGAAAAGCGCTATATGAATTAAATCAATTATTATTATACCTTGGACAGGTAGTCTTTCTCCACATGCTCCTTGAGGAGGTCCGCTGGTTTCTTCTCGTAGGACTTGTATGTCTCCAAGTAACGCCCGGCCTCCTCTGGACTGCCACACAAGAGGCGCAAGAAGACGATCACTGGATTTAAATCAATCAGAACTATATCAAATTATATAAACACGGTTTATATAATGACTAGTCAATAGCAAGGGATTTGTATACGTTCTCCTTGGACCTAGAGATGTCTCCCTTCCTCTCTCTAATTGAAAGGTGATAAGATAGTTTGCATTTGGCGATTCCGCTGCAGCCACAAAGTCTGATACTAAGGCAAATCGACTGACTTCTTTGTTGTACAGATACCAGAGATGTTCACTTCCCCCATTGTGGATTTAAAATGAACTTGGTCTCTCCCATCTACACTCACTCAGGAAGAGATCTCCTGCATGGCAACATTGAGCACCAGGCATGTAACATTATACTTCAACTCACCACCCGTGCGTCCTTTGTCTGGAGGAGCCCAGTGAAAGCCAGATGGTGTGGGGCAGCGGGTTGCTAGGTGGCGTGTTGTAGCATGCACATTGATACAGAGTGCTTGCATGCTTAGCATGGGTGGCCCCAGTGGGAACCCATCCACTAACTCTGGCAGTGTACTTAAAAGTAAACGCATGCTACGCTTCTCCCATGCTCATGCATAGTTTAACTAGAATTTCCCAACAAAGAGTATTTTGCAGACTTTGCTTACCTCCATGCCAGGATGAGGGTGCAGTCAGCCAGGATGCACATGCGAGCCAGCTCCTTCAGTGAATGAGGATCCTTCTGCAATAAAACAATAAAATAATGATCTGACCTCCATATTGCACATTTGTTATTTTTCTCGAAAACAATATCAACAATGTTTCTCTACTTTTTTTTTTTTCATCCCACCCTACTATCTACTTTTCTGGCGGACAATAACGTTTTCTAACTTCATCTACTAGAAGGATCCTCTCCCTTGAAGGGTAAACTGTGTTAAACTTGCCTCTACTGGGGCAAACATGACTTCAACAATCGTACGACTTGATTGCAATTGTATTTTTTACTTACCACATCGACTTGAACGAGCAACACCCGTAGAGTAAAGGTCTGTCCGAGCAGTTTGAGGCGGTCGTGAATATAATCTGGGTTGAGACTATGGTACCGCAAACTAAATCCAAAGGTCGTCCCAACCAGTCATGTAAATAAGACAAGAGAAGCAAACTGTGAGTATAGCTAAATGTGTGGCACTGGACACACACACACACACACACACACACACACACACTGTGAGACCTCAGGAAAAGAGCACACGTCGTCTGTCCCAGCACATAATCGGGGGTAATTTCTCCAAACTCCCAAGGTACACTCCTGACAAACTTCAGAATGGGGTTTCCCCTCTGTGATGAGACATGGTAAAAAAAAACATTTGGGACATCAATACATTTCGAATAATGCCATTAACACAAGTTAAGTTAGCTTAGCAAGTCCGGGGTGAATATCACAGGGAAGAGGGAGCAAGTCCATGGTCTATAGCAGGGGTTTTCAAACTTTGTGTGTGTGTGGACCACTATTTGTAATGAAGAATTTTCGCGGACCACCTCATAATACCCTTAATAAAATGTCTATACACAGTCTGAATGAAAAATAAATAAATATATATTCTATATTTTATATTGCTTTTCCACAGACCACCTGCAGTACCCTCACTAGTGGTCCGCGGACCACAGTTTGGGAATGACTGGTCTATAGCTTACCTGCCGGGGACTGACAATAATACTACCACCAGATCCCACTGGTTTAGGAGCCATCACTGAAACTGGCTCTGTCCTCTGGTCGGCTCCCTGCGGTTGATCAGTCCCAGTCAAGACCATGTGCTCACTTGGTACATTGTTGTCCACACAAAGAATGCTTTGATGGAGTTCATGCTGCAGGGCTGTACGGTCCACAGAGGTGGAGGATGCTAATTCAAGGCTGCTCAGCATCGCAGTACTTTCATCCTGGTTTGTATTAGACTCGTCGGTCTGGCCCTCTGCAGGGCGCGCAGGGTCCGCTGAAGAGGAAGAGACGCCGGCCGCTCCCTGGGTCGAGCTCTGAGACGGAGGCTTGATCTAAAGTGGAATACATAACATACATGGGATAAAGCACTTGTATTCTGGAATGTAGGATCATGTAAACAGAGTAAAGTATTTCTCTTGATTTGTTCCGATGTTTACGTGTGAGCAGATGATCCGGTTTTCTGCCAATCTGTGCTACCTATGTGAAATACACAAAATGTACCCCTGACATCTCCAATAAAGACGTTTTAATACAGTCTCAAAATAAGCTTCCCATATTCTTACAGTGTATATGGAGTGAGTAGAGGTTATATTCTGTAGTGAGAGCATCGTTTGATAGAGGCAATTGGTCTACAGATCAAATACGCAACCAAACAAAAAAGGTTGCATGATTCGATAGACCCTTGTTCTGCTAATGTATGCATTTATTTTATACCACTGGCACGGTTAGATAGGGAGCAGAGATTGGCACCACCGGGTTGGAGGAGCGGTACTGACCGGTGCAGAGTCCTCCAGGTGGAGAGTAGACCTTCGCCTCTCCATACTACTGAGATCAATGCTACAGGATGAGACGTGAAATTCCTTTATCAGTCGGCTACAGGGTCGACTGAGTCCGAGCAGTTTGAACAAACCAGTTAAAAAAAAACAGCCAGACTCTTGAGACGCTCGCCGAGAAGTCGATGTCGACAAAAAAGAGCCCAAACTAGGCAAAGTGGATTGTCAAAATCCAGATAATAATGATTATTTTAATAATGAATTGGTGATATATTTCTGTGTTTGTTTTGTCTTGAAATAAGTTCAACCAATTGGTTAGGTACTGTAATAAATTGGTAGGCCTCCAGAAATAAATGAACTGTTTCTGTTTGGGGGTAAACAAAGTATTGGGGTAATTCATTTAAGTATGAATTCTAAATTCTAACGTTGACATATCTGTCGTGAAGGCCAACTGGTCCAATAAGCCACATAGAAATGGAAACGAGTGCACTTCTCGGAAAGAAAACTGTGTTGTTCGCAGGCTTCTAGCTCTGTTTTCCCGCGTCACTACTTCTGACGTCATGACTCTACGGAAGCCTTATGGGTCCGGGCTACTAAGCAATCTTAATAATAATCGTAATACAAAAGGTATTCCAAATATGCAAACTAGACCTTGAATACGTATGGCTCTTACATGTATATCTATCAAAAGTTCACGTCCATACTAACCAATACGTTTTTATTGTGTAACTTTAATAAGTGTGACTTTGATGTGAAAATGACAGAAGTAGCCACCTGCCATTTCCTTCCTATTTAAAACCTCGTTAATCAAAGCAGCATATCAATCTTCTGGTTCAAGGGTCGGAGTTTACTTGTGGTTTTTCGCTTTAATTATCCTAATTTAAGCAAGTAGTTAATGAGTTGAGGTTGTGTTTCTGTGGAGTTACCAAGGAGACGCTGACGCCATATTCAAACCGCGCCATGATGCATTCTGGGAGACGCACTACTGTCATGGCGGATCTGGTGGTGTGCTAACGTTAACGATTAGCATACACAACGGTTTTCTGGATTAGTGGTAGTCCCACTTCCTCTCGGACGGCAGTAACTCGGCGTAACCTGGGTAAGTTTACAATGAGAATCTTTCCGTGTCCGACCATGTATCGGGTGTATGTTTAGACTGCGGGACCGGCCGTAATACGGTAAGAGCCCTGCGAATCAGCCACCTAGTCGGTGGGCTAGCCGCCTATCGGCGGCGTGTCTCCGCGCGTGCCTCGCTTTGTTAACCCGCTTCACGTGCGGCTCACGTTTAAACCAATTAATGAATGGGCAGCAATCTTGCCTCTACAATGGCGAATCCATTAGCCATCATCAAGGGTATTTAAAGCTACCTTGTGTGGCCGACGGTGTAACGTAGGCTGGACGTCAAGGGACGGTGAAGTGTTTTAGAGTTCACAGGCCTAGCTCGGGTCCTCAGCCAGCGTGTTAGCCGCTACATGGTTAGCTGTTACAGTTAACTGTTACATGGTTAGCCGCTACATAGTTAGCCGTCACGTCGACATCTGTCCTCTGTGTGCTCATGTCGATGGTGTGTTTGTAGGTCAGGATAGCTGCATGTGTTCCGTAGCAAAACAGTGTTTGTGAAATGCAGAATGCGTCAGATTGTTGTGCCATTACAACAACAGCTAGTATGTGCTATCCGCCGCCGTGTGGCTATCCGTTCAGGTGCTCCGTAACCGGAGGAGACCGGATAAGCGCTCTGTTCAGTAACGCCCGGACCAAATGGATCTGGCGAAATGGATGGATTTGCTGTTTTGTTTCCGATGTTTTGTGTTCATGATGTCCGGTATTTCCCGACTTCGGCTCACGTTAAGTTTTGTTTTGCAAATAATTAAAGTTCCAGTGAAAATCCTCTCAAACTCTTGAAAGTATCGTAAGAGAAATGGTCCGCTTATTATTTTATAATCAACTGTGGTATAACCAATTGTTTTTCCATTGATCTCGTTGTGTATTTGAAACTATTTTCTGGATTCCTTATTTGGTCCAAGGCCAACCAATGAGTGTAGATTTGGTCTTCAAACTGGCCTCGATGCCCAACGACCTGACCAAAGCGTGTGCATTTTTAGTGAAGCACAAAAATGTGCTATTGATCAAGAATAGACCACTACTCGTTTAGTTGTACATGGTTAAGGCTAAAATCCAATGTTCGATACAAACATTTAAACTGCTCTTGTGTCAATGAAAATCCTTATTAACATCGTTTTAATTGGGAAGAAGACACAATATTTCTTGTAACAAGGATAATTGAGGGAAAGGCCTTTTTAACATTAACTATTAGGAAAGTTAACAAGGTTATATTATATGTATTATTATTAGTATTATTACATGAATCAAATGAAACAAAGCAGCAGGACATACTTGTTGTCGCTCTAGGCAAACTAATGAAGTGTAGACCTGTCTGAAATGAGTACATCTCAACAGCACATATCTTGATGTATAACTGGTGATTCATGTATTGCTTGGTGACACTATTTCGATGTTTTTGTTGAACGCTATCGACAACAGTTCCCACTTTGATCAAACATGATCTATCCCAGATTGTAAAAGCAATGGTCAGACAAATTTCCCCTTGTCTAGTTGAAGGTTTGCATGCACTACTATGAGTTTGTTCACTCAGTAATTGTTGGTAATGACTAGCCAATTTTACAATACAAGAAATGTATTAGTAAATAACAATAAAACTGAAGTTCAATGGTTCTTGATACCCAAATCGATACCACTGTATAAATAATAAACCAAAACTAAATCCAACCTACTTCAACGAATGGTCCTTTATTGAAAAACATTTAACTTGATTGGATTTAACTTGAATAGGTACTCGCTAGTACGACATAATTTGGTCGGTAGGTACCATTTAAAAGAACAGAATTCGGATCCCTAAATTCCATCCCGAAATTGGACTGTATGATACAGGTTATACTCAGTTACAAAGAGTGTATTCTACAGGTTAAAGTGACTTAACATAGACTGTGTATACTACAGGTTAAAGTGACTTAAAGTGTTTCCCCCAGTACTGTGATGTTAAGGCCTTAACAACAATAGGGCCCCGCCTTGACTACCATTGTATATTAATGTGTGTATATATATATATATTTTTTTAATTATTATGCATTAACAAAGTAGAAAACTCTGGTAGGGAAAGAAAACATACTTCCATCCGATGTAAAAAATAAAGATCAATAATGCATCAGTAATACTGTTACAACAATGGTCGTGCCATAAGGCTTTTTTGAATGGAGTGGAACCCACCCCCCCCGCTCCTTGACCACCTTGACTAAGACATTTTCTGGGGAAACACTGAACATAGACTGTGTATACTACAGGTTAAACTGACTTAACATAGACTGTATGTAATACAGGTTACACTGACTTAACAAAGACTGTATATATAAGGTTACACTGATTTAACATAGAGTGAATATTAAAATTCAGGTTGTGGTTTCAGAGGGAACCAGCAGAGCGCAGCTCTCCAGTCAATTGGCTCCAAGCATCTGGCATAATGGAATGTGCAGTGGACATTCCCTCAGGTGAGTGAGCCCTGCAGCTGATACACTCTGCGTCTCACACCACAATCCATCATCGAGGGGGGCCTGTGCAACCTGGCTCCGAAATGTGTCTGCTTTATCACTTGATAAAACATTAGAAAAGTGCATTGGATGTTGACTGATGGTTCACCGTATCAACGTTAACCGATCAATCTTGTCGCTTGTCGGTTAAAAAAATAAATAATTGGGGTCAGTGTGTGGACTGTAGGGCTGGCCCGAATGCCATTCTTCATGCTTCGAATACTCGTTGGTTTTTCCGAGCAAATATTCGAATACTCGTTCCAGAAAAAACACCTCATCAAAAACAACAGTAATAATCGCTATATCCTCCCTGGAACCGATTTTGACAGTATCTGCATATTTTGTTGAAGATTTATTAGCTTTTGAACGTTAGGCCTAAGTAGGTTGAAGTTCCTTAGTTTTCCCCTGTGAACAGCTGTTGTTCCGTTCCAAATCAGCTGTTCTCTGCCATCTCAGCCCTTACGAGAGCTTTTCAATTCATCCTGGAACGTGCATCTTTTCAGGGAATTTATACAATAAATCCATAACATACCGAATATTGATTGTCTTATGTGTCCATATTATATCCATTATATTGACCGCGTATTCCCAAGACGCTCGCGGTCTGCAGCAAGCCAGTCACAGTTGATTGGCGCGGCGCTGTACAGCGAACGTAAACAAACTAAGCTAAGGTTAGAATTTCGCTAAGTATCACTTTTCCTCCCGAGATCCCGCTAATGTTGTGTTATAAAGTAAAGGGAAACAAGATATCTATTCTTCCTCCACCTCTCTCGCTTCTTTGCTTGGTGTTGCTGACGCTTATAGTTTGCCTCCCTCGCTCTGGTAACGTCACGTACGTGAAAAAAACGAAACAAAGCTCCGAATACAGATTTAAGCTTTGAAAACAAATTTTCCGAACGAGTATTCAAATATTCGAATAATTCGGGCCAGCCCTAGTGGACAGTGGTTTCACTTCACACAAAAAGATGATCAGATGAAGTGACTTATTGGAAGTTGGACGGACACCGCGTCTCTAGCCCACTGTTTAATTTCTCCTCAAGTCTTAATTATTCCCGCATGTGAGCGGCGGAGAGTATGATCTCTAAATTATTATGGAGAGTAGACTAAAAGCTATAAGACTACAGTTAGCCATCCTATTCCAAGATCTTTTTGTGTGAAGTGAAAAAAATTATCCCTCATACAAATGTTGTTTTTGGCGGCCAGTTTTAATTTTAGTTTTAGTCTAGTCTTTGTGTCATTTTAGTTTGTATTAGTTTTAGTTACGTTCATACTCTTTTCAGTCTAGTCAAGTTTCAGTCGACTAAAAGTCTGAGCACTTTAGTCTTATATTTGTCAGAAATATCCATGACTATTTTAGTCTAGTTTTAGTCAAAGCAAATTGTTTAAAGGAGACATATTATGGTGTTTTCCCAACAAGTAAACATAGTATTTGAGTTCCAGAAAACATGTCTTTGAAGCTGTAAATAGCTTTTAGGAAAAAAAAATATCGTCTACCGCTATTCCCCTCGGTTTCAGTCCCTTGAGAATGCGCTGTTTCTGGTGTCTGTAGCGTTGATGCAAATGAGCTGCTGCCCATTGACCAATGAGCTGTCAGACTGAACCACAGCATGGAGGAGAAGGGATTGTTGCCGTTTGCTGATTCCTGGAGCTCTATATCTATATTATATAATATAACGTATAACATAAATACTAGGGATGGGCATGATTAATCGACGATCGACTAATGATCGTTAAGGATTTCGTCGATTACGTACATTTCTTATCGATTAAACTAATACTTCGCCCATCTGGACGTACTTTGGTGTTTCGTCTAAACGAGAGAGGAGAACCAAGAGACACGTCTGAATTGGTATGCAAGACTTGCAGTAATGTTATCCGGGCAAAAGATGGACAAACGATAAATCTTCATGATCATTTGCGTGTACATCATCGAATACTCGTTCCAGAAAAACACACCATCAAAAACAACATTAATAATCCCTATATACTCCCTGGAACCGATTTTGACAGTACCTGCATATTTTGTTGAAGCTTTTGAACGTTAATTAGTAGGCCTAAGTAAGTTGGAGTTCCTTAGTTTTTCCCCGTGGAAGCGAACAGCTGTTGTTCCGTTCCAAATCAGCTGTCCTCTATCTCAGCCCTTACGGGAGCTTTTCAATTCATCCTGGAACGTGCATCTTTTCAGGGAATTTGTACAATAAATCCATAACAAATACTGAATATTGATTGTCTTATGTGTCCATATTATATCCATTATATTGACCGGGTATTCCCAAGACGCTCACGCTCTGCAGCAAGCCAGTCACAGTTGTTT
>OOFH01112665.1:0-15630 GCA_900323355.1 Merlangius merlangus
ATACGCTCAATGGGAGCATTTTTGCCCGGCTGACACACGCAAACGGACAAATTAGAAATATATTTTTCTGCGGTATCTCCCTGCTTCTGAAATCTCCACCCACCGCTCGTCCGCTGTTTTCCATCAGCATTCCACTGTGCGACCATCCCTGTTGCATAATGCGGATTGCGTATGCCCTCATAAATTGTTGAAATCATATGCTGGATGCTTTAGTCTTTCTATGTGTTTTTTAGTTGCGGACAAATACGATGCCCTGAAATACCCGCAATAATTCTCTCACGCACCATGATAAAGGAACAAACGTGTGGTAGACTCGGAACTCAAGTTCTCGCGTATGTTTACTGGGACCCACGCCGACGAGAGACATCTACATTCCGATTGGCTGGCGGTCATTTACAGCCGAAACGCTACTCGCGCATTTTCATGGAGTTGAGCTGTTCAACTCTCATTTACAGCTTTAAAGCTATTGCTGAAGCGTTTTATCGTTCCAATCGCTTTATCGCTCATGTCTAATAGAAAGTGAATTTGATTTAGTGTTTATCGCTCAAAACGCGTTACAGATTTTGGTGTGAACGCACAGTAAGGCAGTGATTCTCAAGCCCAGGCCCTGGACCGGAGCTGGTGCGTGGAGCCGTTAGTACCGGGCCTTATATTTTAATTAGCCCCGGTAAATTTTCCAGAAAAATATATATATTTTTTTTTTTTAGAACTTAGGCTACACAAATCAAGTTATTTCCTCCAACACATAGGCATAAAATCTATCAATATGTAACTAAACCAATGTAAATTAGGCACTTTTAATGCGTCTTTGCACAGCTTTTTGGTTTCATTGAAGTCTTGGGTGATTTTTTTGTTCCTCTTATTAATTGTATTATTTAAGCAATATCACACTAGAGGGAGTGCTGTTGTACTGAATGTTATTTCCTGAATGTGTTCATCCAAACACCCACACAATTATATTTTTAAATACTCAGACGACTCTGCAATTCTTAGTCTACTTAATAGATCAGATGACCAGATTAGCTATCACTCAGAAGTGAAGCAGTTTATTGAGTGGTGTGATGTCAATCATCTGATTTTAAATGTAAAAAAGACTAGTCATTCGCCAGTCATCATACATAACCAGGCAATCACACAAGTACAGTCCTACAAATACCTTGGGGTTCACATTGACAGCACTTTAACATGGAACACTCAGGTCGATTGGATATGCTCCCGACTAGCGTATGTGCTTTGTTGGTACCATCAGGTAGACGATACAGGGTTCCTCATTGTAGACTGATTTTTATTGTTTGTTAACTTTGGCATTTACGTTTTTATCTGCCATACTGAATCTATCCATGTATTCTGTATTCTTGTCAATGAATGTATATTTCTGAGTCAGAAATATGGACTGATCACTTTGATGAGTCCAAGACAAATTCAGCACGGCTGTGATTCGGTTGTAGGTACAAGGCCTTAGGCCGCAGCCAAAGTTAGTCACAGCCGTACTGATATTTAAGGCAAGGCAAATTTATTTTTATAGCACTTTTCATACACAAGGCAGACTCAAAGTGCTTCTCATATAAACATTGGCATACAATAAAATGATATAATAGAAAAGACAACATATGCAAAACATTTAGTAAAATAGATGGAAAATAAAGGCAAACTTATTGCAATGTGTATAAGACCAGATCAACACTTGGGCCTTTCTCTGGGACTCAACCCAGTTTCTGGGACTCCAACCCGGATTCTAGGACTCTAACCCAGACAGAACTCGGGTCTCAAACCCTTATCCTTTCTCAGATCATGTATCTCTCTGGTAAAAATGAAAATAAAGGTAAAGTTAAGTTGTTGTTTTTTTTGCAATGTATTTAAGATTTAGCAAAAATCTAAAGCAAACGTAAGTCTTCAGTCTTGTTTTAAAAGTGGTCAGAGTTGTGGCAAGTCTTAAATCCTCAGGGAGTTTATTCCAGCTATTTGTTGCATAGTAACTAAATCCTGTTTTCCCATGTTTCGTGTTTACTCTGGGGATAATTAACAGATTGGTCTCAGAAGATCTTAGTGGTCTAGAAGGCTTATGTAATGGAGGCATATCAGTTAAATATGTTGGACCTAAACCATGTAGGGATTTATAGGTTAGCAACATGATTTTTAAAATCAATTCTCTGACTTACAGGAAGCCAATGTAACGATTTAAGGTTAAAATAAATGGTGTAATAGGTTAAAATTTGTCTAGCAGCAGCATTCTGAACAAGCTGAAGTTTCCTTAAAGGTTTTTTTTGGGAGACCTGTAAAGAGACCATTGCAGTAATCAAGCTTACTAGTGATAAAGGCAAGTTTTTTGTAAGTCTTCGGTTGACATGAGCCCTCTTAGTCTTGCTACATTTTTAAGGTGATAATATGAAGATTTTGTAACTGATTTGATGTGACTGTCGAAATGTAAATCTGAATCCATGATGAACACTAGATTTCTGGCTTTGATTGAGGTTTTCAGGGACATAGATTGAAGGTGTTACTTTAAGCCTTTCCGTTTTGGTATAATTATCTCGGTTTTTTCCTTAATTAGTTGAAGGAAATTTCGGCTCATCCAGTCTTTGACTTGCTTAATGGACTGGCACAGCAGATCTATGGGCCGATATTAATTTGGTTATAGCGATACATAGATTTGCGTGTCATTGGCACAGAAATGATGGTCAATATTGTTATTTTGCATGATTTGCACTAGTGGGAGCATGTAGATGTTGAATAACGAGGGTCTCAAGATCGAACCTTGTGGGACTCCACATGTCACGTTGGTTGATTCCGATACAAAGTCGCCAATGGAAACAAAGTAGTTCCTATTTTGTAGGTAGGGCCTAAACCAATTTAAGACTGTGCCTGAAAGCCCAACCCAGTTTTCTAACCTGTCCAAAAGTATTGTATGGTCTACAGTGTCGAATGCAGCACTGAGGTCTAGTAGCATTAGGATTGAGGTTTTGCCAGAGTTTGTGTTAAGACGGATGTCGCTTACAACTTTAATAAGGGCGGTCTCGGTGCTGGGTATGGGGTTGAAATCCTGATTGGAAGGTGTCATAGCAACCAGTTGATGCCAGGAAGGGATTAAGTTGCTGGAGGACAACTTTCTCAATGATTTTAATTAGGAAGGGTAGATTTGATATTGGTCTGTAGTTGTTAATAATAGAGGCATCTAGGCTCCGCTTTTTTAAAAGGGGTTTAATAACTGCAGTTTTCAAGGCTTTTGGGAAATTGCCTGATTTGGAGAGAGTTGTTAACTATTTGTAATATGTCTATTGCTTAACCCGGCTGATCTAAACCCCAGCAAGTCCGATCCCTCGAAAACCGCGGCCAATTCAATCTCTCTCTCTATTGTTTATGTCGCTTTCTCTTTATGTGCATGTTACTCTCTCTATACATATATATAATATGCATGTGTCTCTCCCTCTCCCTCTACCAGAAAATCACCCATGACATGGACATGTGTTACGGCATGATGGGCAGTCTGTTCCGCAGCGGCTCTCGTCAGACTCTGTTTGCCTCCCAGGTGATGCGCTACGCCGACTTGTACGCCTCGTCCTTCATCAACCTGCTCTACTACCCCTTCAGCTACCTGTTCAGGGCCGCGCACGTTCTGGTGGGTCATCTGGTTGAATGTGTTATGACTTTAGTGAGGACGTGATTGTTGCTTACTTAGGGTCGGGGGGAGAGTCACCTTGTTGGGAAAATACGGTAGTATGAATTAATGGGAAGACGAAATAGTGGATGTTTCTGATCGCTTATTTGTACTTATTTATGGTGAACGTGAGTTCGACAGAGACCTCAAGAGCTCTTGTTTTATTGAGCTTTGCTCCGCAAACCAACTTCTCAAAGTCTATTTCGTTATTTTTTTTTTATCCCTCAATGATCCCAAAAATATTCACACATCACATCACATCACATCACATCATATAATTCCACAAGTCCAACCGTCGCCTCTCTAACCCCGGCTCCTTCTCCCCCAGATGCCCCACGAGTCGACGGTGGAGCACGCCCACGTGGGCCTCAACGACACAGAGTCCCCGCTGGCCACACGCAACCGCCAGGAGGCCGACATGAGGCTGCTGGAGGGCAAGAGGCAGCTGCTGACACGCTCGCTCAGCGAGGTGCAGCCGCCCCACCTCTTCCCCCAGACCCCTGAGGAGATCACCCACTGCCATGACGAGGACGACGATGAAGAGGAGGAGGAGGAGGAAGAGGAGGAAGAGTAGACTGGAGAAAGGGCGGTGTGAATTCACGTGGTGCATGTTACGGGCGGAGAAAAATGGGTTGAAGAGGAGGGACAGGAGGAAGAGGAGGAGTTGTTTCGGCCGAGAGAGTCCAGTACATTGGGAGTATTATATGAGGGGAGAAAGGAAGAGGAGGAAGAATAGCCTGTTGCATGAAGAGAGGACATGTTTTTTGAGAAAGTATGGTAGAGATTGAGTACATTCTGTGGGAGTCAATCGTCAAACTCTACAAGAGTAGTATTTTCTTTGTTTTACCGGCTGGGTATTTTGGTTTTATTCATGTGTATATTTCTGGAGAGAAATCATCCTTCCATTGGCCTCTGCTCCTCTTGTTGTTGATGCATTCAACAGGAAGTTGGCATTGGGCCACTTCCTCTTCCCCTCTTCATTGAAACGCGGTGAGCTGAAATACTTGACGACCCTTGAGCAAAAGCTTGAGAGCCCTTCTATGGATAGTCATGGTGTATTTAATGAACAGTACACTCAGACATGAGCTCGATGGGCAACGTCTAGAACGGTTGTATTGTGTCCATAAGAGTATTTTGTTATTATTTTTGTACAACCTTTTGAGGTATTTTTGTAAAAAAATAAGGTGTTTTATCAGTAGCCCCAGTCATTCGCTGTGCCGTCCTGCATCCTGGCCCCCACTCAATCTTCTCCCCTGTTGCAGTGTTGGACCACGTTACCCAGAATGCTGTACACCACGCTACCCAGAAATTTGTAGCTCTCGATAGTTGGTTGTAGTTGCTAGCTGTCATCACCTTGCTTTTTCTGGTTGGATGTTGAGCAATATCCCAAATGTTGCAACATTTTATTTTTATATAAGAAATGGCCTAATGCCTTATTCTGGTCAACTGGTATGGATATTTAGGGGGGATGACTAAAGATTATTGTTTCTGGTATATTTTTAAAGGTATTTGCTTTTGTTTATTTTTTCATATTTTAACATTGATCTGGTGAAGTGTTTGTGCGCATGGTGATTTCTGCTATTGCTTGTTTGCAGTGTGATTTCTAAATCAAACTGAAACTGAATCTATTATACTGTAAGCGATGGCCGTTCATGTTTTGAGATGGTGTACAATGTTATCCGGTTATCCTATTCTGTAACCAATCTTTGCTAAGTTTTATGAATGCACGCTAACCCAACCTCATCAATATTTGCAGAATTATTTTTACTGGGGGCCTGCATTGTACTTTTGAACGCTTTGTGACACTGGCACTGTTAACTTAGAGTATAAATGGATATTACAATGTATACATATGTATATACATAGTATATAGTCCATACGGTCTCTGCTTGTGTAACTAGATGGGAAGGATTATTTTGTCAAACCTCAGATGCTGAGCTTCACCGATGACTGGGTCGTATGTTTCTGTATTTTTTCTTTGTGTGCAATAATGGCTGCTCCAGGGGTTACTCAAGGTTCTCTCGTGCTTGATGTGTACAACCGGATTCAGCACCACTGTTTCAGTAAAACGGTTTTGCAAGAGAAACGTCAATCAAACCTGCTTTTTTTTTTTCAAGCAAGTAACAGTTTATTTTTAAATGTTTTTATCTTATTCCAGCAATGCAGATATTGTGCATGCATTTTTCTGTGCTGTATGTCAGATGGTTGTCTTGCATTTGACTTAACAGGCATATGTTAATTGGCGAGATTATTTTGCAAAAAAAGGTTTCTGTCAGTAATTTATTTTGCATGTCCTGCCGGTTTTCACAATGGTTGTGAGCATAATTGCTTGCATTTGTATGCTCAGTTGTAACTTTTTGAATAAAATACCAATCCAAACCGGTGTCACAGTCTCATATTTGAAAGCAAAATGCAGGAATTACACTGATGTGATAGTTAAATCTCGGCTAAGTGTTTATAGTAATGCTATAAACCTTCACAGAACCCAATTGTCTACTGTGGTTGGTGTGACATTACCACTAGGGGGCGATATTGTGCCTCTGATATATAATAAAAAGCCATTTAAAGCGTATGTATACGGTATATCAGCGATTGCAATTTTGAAGAATCGAATTAATTGTCAAATGGAATGGAAACAGAAGCACAGGCTGACATAACTTTAAATATGGAATGGTTGTATTTGTATCAAGTACAATTAGTGAACAAAATAAGAATTCTTAACTCGAGCTTCACATATTAAATTTTAAATAATGCCACATAAGTCGTAATCAAATATATAGCAAATACATAATAGGCCTAATAATAGCCTACCAAATAATCGCCCATGATGGAGAAAATCCCTCGACATAATTGATGAAAAGGCTTGTTTGCTTTTTACTGCCACCGTGCGGTTAAATGTTAGAATTGCAATACACTCAGTAGGAATTTATGTATGGATCATATATGGATGAATTTACATGTTCAGGTTTGAGGAATGCGCAAACCTCTTCTACAGTTTCTGCCATTTTTTCATTAATGCAACGCATGGCAATGATTCTTTTCAGAATAAAATAAGCTAAAAGTAAACAAGGAAAAGGGGCCTTATGCGGATAAATAACCCTCAACAAAGGGCCCACACTTTATTCTTCACATACACATACAGGATGGAGAATGAAATGAAAGTGGCAATGCTTATGGGACTGTGTAAAAACAGCTATTGTATTTACAATAAAAATAAACAACAATCCTAAATAAATAAATAAATATATATATATATACACACACAACCATTCTTCCAAATAAAATCCCAAAACATACATTGTTTGATGAGAGCTCACAGTAAGTATGTTTGTGGTTGAGTAAAGGAAGTGGTGATAGAGGAAGAGCAAATTAACCTCTCTCTTTCTCTCTTTTTTTTTTAAACATATTGAAATGATCTACAATAAAACATTAGAACAATCAATAAAACTCTAACCAAGGAAGCATTTCATCTTCACCTAGTATTCAGTTGGGTTATCTCGTTAGGTATCATTTGTCTCAGCTGAGTGTATGCATGTTTGTATATGTGTATATGTGTTTCACTGCTCTGGAGTCAGCCTGGCCTGCAGTCAGTTCTTATCAGCTGTGGTTTATGGTCAGTATAACTGATCCCCGATCAGCCGACACTGCCAAAGAGGTAACCTGGTTGGCCTGCTGTGGTAAGTCTTGCTGCACAGGAAGCTAGCCTGGAGAGAGAGAGAGACAGAGAGAGAAAGAGAGGGGAGAGAGAGAGCGAGAGAGAGCGAGAGAGAAGAGAAGGGAGAGAGTCATAAGAGACTCATAGAGAAAGTGCGAGAGAGAGACAGGCGTGATGAGGACTTACAAGAAGGTTCTACTGTTGGTCTCTCTCCTAACTGCTCTGGGTAAGATCAACTTTTAAAAACTTCTCTAGTGTTAACCTTTACATGTGACACTGATCTTCTTAGTGGAAGTTATTATCAAGGTCTCTAGTTTAAACATTGACTGTTAGAATGAGATCGAACAAGAGCTTGAGTTTGTGTGTGAATTAAAAGGTGGAACTCTTTGAAATGTTTGTTGTGATACAGTTCACAACTTGCGTAACCTTACTCAACCATTTCATCTCAATGTTACATACTTAGAACATATATTTGTCATTGCTTTAGATGTTGAAAGTCTCGGGTATGGATTTGTTGTTATGTCTGTAATTGAGGCAGGACTCTCACCTTCTGAATGCTTATTGGTTGTGGGGTACAAACCACAAAGATATCCAAGCAGCATCTTGTTTCCATTGGCTACCCCTTTTTTTTAATCTAAATGGATACCAATATGTCAAATGGGATTTGTACTAGTCATTTAGCTGATGTTTTTATCCAATGCAACTTCCAGTGAATTCAGATAGGCTGCAAGTCATTAAGGAGGAGCCTGGAGGTAGAATGTGGACATTGGGCATCAAAACCACTACTTCTCGACTGCAAGTCGGACACCCTTACCACAACACGCACTTCTCAACAGTTTTTCTTCACGCTAGCCCAATGATACTTGCAGTCCTATTCCTAATGTCTCTGTTGACGGCCCAGAGGTGGTGTGGAGCATGGGGGAGCGTGGGGAGGTGATGGTTCCAGGTTCTCCATCTAACGTCAGTAAGAACGACAAGGGGCTGGCCAAGGCCTTGCTGGTGGCCACCTACTCCTTCAACAACCAGTCTAATGACGCCTATCTGTTCAGGACCTCCGAGGTGGAAAAGGCCCAGAGACAGGTATGCAAGATGGAGACGGGTTTTTTGGAATGCGTCATTTAGCAGGGTGTGTGACTATTAAGTCACAAATTTCCAGTGAATTCCAATTCATGTCATTTTAAGGAGCAGGTAGGGGTTTAGTATTTATTTGCTCAAGGATAGAGGTATGCTTCAGAAATTGGAGATCCAACCCAGTTACTATGGCCTGGGAGTCAAACACGCTCATCACTACACTATCCTTCCCCCCGTAGTCATGACGACAAGTGGGTATGGTGCTGGGTAAGGCTCAGGCTGTTTTTGCCAGCATCAAATGGCTTTGGTGCTGGCTCTTGGGGTTTAGTGGCTGCTGTAAACCAACCAATTGTAAACCTACCTTCATTCTCCACATGGTCACAGATCGTGAAGGGGATCCGCTACATCTTGGAGGTCCAGATCTCCAGAACCGTGTGTCTTAAACGCCTGGGCCGGGACCTGTTGGACTGCGAACTCCAGCCAGAGGGACGTCTTCACCAGGTAGCCGACCCTAGGAGGAACTCAACCCAGGGGGAGAAACGTTCAAGTTAGACGGCAAAGCACTGTTTCCATCTAAATATCAGTATATCTAAAGGGGACCTAGTTTACCACCAGGTGTGGTAAAGTGGCAATAGTGAATGAAGGGGGCCGGGCCGAGGCCTGGGGAACCCGTTCTCTGGGTAATTCCAGCGGTTCTTCTGTGTGACTTCTCCCCTCCAGATGTTCCAGTGTCACTTCGTGGTCCTGTCCCTGCCCTGGCTCGACCAGATGACCACCACCTCCTTCCGCTGTCAGGACTGAGGAGTACGCCTTGCAAGCCCCACATGTGCTAGCGCCACATTCAATTCTTAACAGCTAAATTCCTAGCAACTAATTATGTTGCTAGCATCGTCAAATAATGTGCTTAATCCCTGCTGTACATAGAAATAAAAAAAATAGAGGTCCATTCTCAATGAAAGCAGCTGTCTGTGTTCATATCTAACTTATCCATCTCCAAGATTAGCTTATCTATATATAAAAGTACATATAGGAACCTCAACTTATAACCTATAAATTATTACTTATGTTTTACAGTTCAAATGAGTGCCTAAAATCTAAAAATACTATATAGCAGATCAACCCCACTGTTGAATCACAACAGTCACATTATTCGTCAATCACATTATTTTCCAACACAAGGTGATGTTGAGGGTGATTGTGTATCCATTGAAATCCTCCCTGCTTCTGTAGATCATAAAATGTATTCTAACATTATTCTGGGGTCAAAGAGGCCTATGTCTCCCTGCACAAGGAGACCCATAGGTCCCCTTGTGCATGAAATTCTAAGATTTTTTAGAATCAAGCTGGAGTGTAGGTGATCACAAGGACAGGTACCAGCAGAAAGAGGTGTTGATCTATGCTGATGGTTTGATGGGTGATTCCTTAGTTGAATTACTAGACAGATTCTAATCATGGAGTGATAAGAGTTTGAAATATTGCTAAGAGTTTGGTTTTTGGGATTGGTTTAGAATGGTTTTATGGGTAGGGAGTGGTTGTTTTCGGGGTTAGAATTCGTTTTAGAGTTAGGGTCTTGCTTTAATGTTATTTTTTCATGTTGTGGTGAGTGCCTTGAAACTAATCTTTGATGTAAAGAAGCATACAAACGTTATATATTATGTGGGCGTGTCCACCTAGATCTGTGCTTGATAGATCAGCCTACCCAGTGGACTGAAGTAAACGTTGCTCATCTATCCAGCACAGATCTAGGTGGACACACCCACCAGTGATGTCATATGGGGCCTATTAAGTTTTAATTTTTTTCTTCAATTGTTTTATGAAGAGCTGAAAATGACCTGATTGGAATCATGAAAATGATTAAATATGAAAAATGTGTAATTGTTATTAATTATTGTCAATAATGACCCGTCACATAAACAATACTATCAATACATCTGCACACACCTGCCAGGTGTGTGTGCATGTGTCATGTGCTCGGCTCAGCCAATCAGCACCAGGGACAGTTAGACAGCCTTATGGGGTTGCTAAATGTATCTGAGGAAAAACTAACCTCTGACAGGAAACTTTGTTTCACCATTTGTTGTTATACACACACACACGCACCTAGAGTGGGCGGCCCAGCCTGGCCATCACCTCTGGCCAACTCACTTCTGGATTTCCCCTTCTGTGGTGTAAGTGTAAAGATTGTGCAGCATAACAAATAACCGCCACATCGAGGTTAGCGCAGTATGAAGTGAATTATAATACAGACTGTGTAAGGAGATAAAGGCAGTGTGAGCTTTTCACGCTGCTCAAATTGACTTCTGAATGAGGGGTTCATTACTTACCTATCAACATGGTTAACAAAGTGGTTCTATTGATCAGTGCGTGATTGAAAGTTCCAAAATGATTCCACTATTACTTTTGTGACAATGATGCACAGTATAAATCTGCACACCTCACCAAATGTACATGTTTGGTATCAATGTGGGGGGACATTTAGGCCATTATCAATTTTTCTTACCGTTTGGCAGAAGCAGCAAACAGCAGTGCAATTGAGTACCGTAAGAGAAAACATTGAAAAGTGTAGAATTTTATTCAGATTTCCCACTGTTGCCTCTCCGCAGCATGCCACTGATTCACAACAAATCAAGCCATGTTTTTCCAAGCTTAAACCCCTCAGGCCTCCCTTCTCCCTGTCCCTGGCAGACTTCCGTCCAGACCTTGGAGCGTGATAAGGTGTGCAAGGGGTCATCGGAACAAAGAGAACATTATTTTGGCTCGAACCACTGGCACGTTCCCTTGTACAGAACATCAAAAGCACACTGGGCAGATACAAACCCCGACCTTGTGTCGTGGCTAGGCGAACACTCCCTACATCTGAGGAAGGGGGGAGATGTAACAGCATCCTCATCGTCAGGGTTTGGTTCTGAATCGACCCCGCACGTGCAGCTGAGTAAGCCAGCGGCAGTGGCCCCCTCACGCCAGAGAAGCTCAGGGACGGCCCCTAGTCAGGGCAGGCAGCTGCTTGGCCTTGGAAGCAGATAGCAGGGCTCCACATGCAAGGGGAGAACAGTTCAATCTGACTTTTGAGACAGGCGGACGTGTCAACAGGACGAATAGTTGATGACCTGCAGTGTTGCAATCCAAGTGACAATAGAACTTGATTTAAAACGACGCTACGTCGTCAGGTTGTTTTCCCGCGTTACTTCATTCTGCGGACAAACATATGAATGTGAAAAAAATCAGCAAGAAACACCAGGAAGAGGGAAGCATTTAATTAATAATAATGATAAAAAAAATTATCAATCAACTTCTAATT
Organism: Merlangius merlangus; assembly: GCA_900323355.1. Classification (NCBI taxonomy): domain Eukaryota; kingdom Metazoa; phylum Chordata; class Actinopteri; order Gadiformes; family Gadidae; genus Merlangius; species Merlangius merlangus. The sequence goes on from OOFH01112665.1 coordinate 11,680, forward strand.
GATGTGTTAACAGGCATGTTTGACAGTATCATATCATATTCAGTGTAGCCAATGCAATTTTCTCTGTCTTGGTTGAAGTCTAGGGGGTACACAGAAGTCGGTTTTGTTCATGGAACACGGCCGACATGTCTTTCGTATCACCACAGGTTTCACTGTTTGTCTGTCATTGGTGCACCAATACCACAAGATGAGAGTCTGTATGATAATGTGATGGACGACTGGAGAGATGGTGAGGGAAAAATCTGTTGGTCGGCGGGTTTCATTTAAGCAAGTGTCTGAGTTGATCCTGAAGGTTTTTCGAGTGTTCCACGCTAGAGGAGAGGGAGTGAAAATAAGAAGGGATATGGAGGGGAGGGGGAGAGACATTGTCAGTTAATTGAATAGTGTTGTGGCATTGGGTGGAGATAGCGATGCGGCAAAACAAAAAACAGAGCTCCATGTTTAGACTTACTTCTTTTGGATGGCCTCTTGTCTAAAATGAAACAAAATATCAGTTTTTCACATCAAGATATTGTATTTCTTTGCATTTTACTGTATTTGAAAAAACAACTATTAATAACTCACTGATATTGTAAGTGTGTGGTGATTATGGACATTTTTCTTAAACTCTGCAAGAAGAAAGAGAGTTAGTACTGACTCTGACACCTTGTGATACACAACGGTATGACAGGCGAACATAAATAAGGCAATTCTCTTTACTTACATCCTCTGAGTGTAAAATGGCATCTTCCTGAATAACCATATTTCTGGCTGCTTGGCCGAGTAGCTGGATGAGACATTTATGGGTAATTATGAGGTGCAGCGTCACATATTGGACAGCAAATACAACAATATTGCAAAGTTCCTCTATGCTACAAAATTGCAATGAGCTATTCCCCTCTTTGACCAGACAACAGGTACAATATAACCCAATTCATAGACTACAGATAATTGGAACCATTACTTCGATAATAAAGCTCTGTAATTATTATTCTATCAACGGTACAGGTTGATAGTCACAACAGAACCAATGTCAGGCTAGTCCGTTAGCATTTTTCAGGACCCCTTGATAGATTATAGCCTCCAAGGTCTTACCTCTTGACTACGCGATCCTTTTAACACTTGCCGAGTCAGAGCAATCACATCCCCGCTACACGTGCCGACTTTATCCGATAAAAGACCCTTCACCGACTGACCAAACCGCGGCTGGGTTTCTGCGGAAGACATGTTTCATTCTTGTTTATCCGAACTACGGTGCGCCTCATAGGACAAAACTCATTAGGTTTCTCAATGCAGTTTATTATTTTCTTTTACATAGATTAAATGCATTTTTTTTCATTTACCTCTAACAATTAAAATTAAGAGCAAGTATTAAAAAATGGTACGAATGTTGGTAAGATAAAGCATTAATTACGGTTACAATTGTATGATAGGTCCCCCTAGGTCTATTTCAATAATAGTCCAGATTGACAATCATTGGCCTAAATAACCTGAATTTGAACAGGGTACCATTAGGGGGATTGTTATTGGCACTACTCCAAGCGATAACTCATTTGAAGAAAAAAAAACCTTATTTGAATAGATTATGGTGTCAAGGTAATGGCATTGAAGGACTTGGATAAAATACATCCCATCCCTGTTCAAAGTCATTCTGCAGCATTTCCCTCACCGCGATTATTGGCCTAAATTAAATAAAAATAACAATTTGGGGACTGAATCATATTTCTTCATCAGTGTCGTCAACATGGCCTTGCTTTTATTCCTTTTCGTGTTCTTGGTTGTTCTGATAGCTTTGCTGCTGCTTGTGAAGCTGACAGGATCGTCGAAGGGCCACGGGGGACCCCCACACCTGCCGGCGCTCCCGATCATCGGCAGTCTGCTCAGCCTGCGCAGTGACAGCCCGCCCCACATCCTCTTCCAGAGTCTGCAGGAGAAATACGGACCGACGTATTCTCTAATGATGGGCGCGCATAAACTGATCCTGGTCAACCACCACGTGCACGCCAAGGAGGTTTTACTGAAGAAGGGGAAAATATTCGCCGGGAGACCCCGAAGTGTAGGCGTTCGCTATTTTTTTCGACGCACCAAAATCGAATAAAACCATTTATTTTACATTATAGCCTATCGTTTTAGTTTTTAAAATTCTCTTTGCGTCCTCTTCATGCAGGCATAGGCCTACTTGGTTTTTAAGCTTACGTTGTTTCTATTTATTTTTGTAACTTTTCATTTTCTTCCAGGTCACCACAGATTTACTGACCAGGGACGGGAAAGACATCGCGTTCGGGGACTACGGTCCCACCTGGAGGTTCCATCGGAAGATCGTGCACGGAGCCCTCTGCATGTTCGGGGAGGGCTCAGCCTCTATCGAGAAGATCGGTGAGTAAATCCAACGGTTGGTTCGGGTTGTCCCTACTGTTTATCTTTAACCTCACTGTCAGTGACGATTTTATGTTGTGAGATAACTCAAAACGTTTTTAAATTTAATTAAAAATGACGCGAAGTGTTTTACCACGGATTCCTGATCATTCTCCACCACCACCAGTTTGCCAGGAGTCGCAGTCTCTGTGCACCGCCGTGTCCGAGGCGGCCTTGCGCGATCTGCCACTGGACCTAGCACCGGAGCTCACGCGCGCGGTCACCAACGTGATCTGCGCGCTCTGCTTCAACTCCTCGTACCGCCGGGGCGACCCGGAGTTCCAGTCTATGCTGGGCTACAGCCAGGGCATCGTGGACACCGTGGCCAAGGACAGCCTGGTGGATATCTTCCCTTGCTTGCAGGTAAGCCTCCAGCTGAGCCGGTTTCATCGTTGTTTAAATGTAAACGTTGTAGGGGACGGGGTAGAGTGGCCAATAACTTCCCGTGCCACCCCCCCACGGACAAACTGATGGGGAAACCAGAATATTTACTATATAGGCCTACTTCTAACAGTATATCAGCATTTATTCTGTATTCTCCAACTGTATTGGAAGACTGGTAGGAGTACTGTAAGAGCACGTCTACTCTTATCTTAGCAAAGAGTGACCTCTGACCCTTCCAGATCTTTCCCAACGCGGACCTACGCCTTCTCAAGGACTGTGTAGCGGCCAGAGACAGTCTTCTGCAGAAGAAATATGATGAACACAAGGTAGGCCTAAACTTTTTTACTACCAAAGGTTTTGATGAAATTATTTGCAAATAAACAGGATCTGTATAATATTAGAAGTACAGCCCCATTGCATATATTTGACTATAAGTGAGTCTGACGAAGTACTTTCTCTCTCTCTCTCTCTCTCTCTCTCTCTCTCTCTCTCTCATAAGCAGACGCTATTATTCAAAGCGACAAAGATAGTTCTCCCTAAAATCATCAATTTCTTTCAAATGCAATTTCAAATCATAGGAAACATTTTCTCCAGCTAATGAAAAGGAATTTTAAACACATTTAATTAAGGGGGGAGGGGGGGTGCTCCTCAGGGACGACAAGGGGTGGGTCCAATGTGGATGTGGAGTACCATGGTTGGCTGTGGTTAGACAACTCCTTTTTTAACAATAGTCATGACGGTTTCAGACGTATGTTTTCCCCAACGCCTCTCCTGACAGGCCGACTACAGCGACCACGTGCAGAGAGACCTGCTGGACGCCCTGCTACGGGCCAAGCGCAGCGCGGAGAACCACAACCTGACGGAGGCCGTGGGGCTGAGCGACGACCACGTGCTCATGACCGTCGGGGACATATTTGGCGCCGGCGTGGAAACCACGACGACCGTGCTCAAATGGGCCGTCGCCTACCTCATCCATTACCCACAGGTGAGGGGCACGCACGCACGCATACACACACACACACACACACGTGAATCATTTTGGTCCATTTGTAATGCCCCTACCCTGTGTGTGTGTGTGTGTGTGTGTGTGTGTGTGTGTGTGTGTGTGTGTGTGTGTGTGTGTGTGTGTGTGTGTGTGTGCAGAAGCATATGTGTGTCAGGTGCAGAAGCATA
>OOFH01112683.1:0-12330 GCA_900323355.1 Merlangius merlangus
CATCATATCGATTGAATTTCAAACTGCAGAGCCTGATGTTAATGGATTTATTGAAAGGCAGCATCAAAACTCTTATGAAAATAAACATAATATAATAACTCCAAGAATTGCTCTCAGAAATGTCAAACTAAAACCAAGGCAGGCGTTGAAATTGGCTGCGTGAGCGAAATTGAGGAGGGTTAGTTTTGACGACACAGCAGGATATCTTTGGCCATCTCTACTACAAGTTTTCTCGGTTGTTGCTTTTCTCATTCCTCGGTCCATAGATAATAATAGTCGCCTTTCTGGTTTGTTTCTTTAGGAAGGGGCGCGGGGGGGTTAATACAAAAACAATATCTGAGGAATCTGTTCTCTGTTGACAAACCATAAAATAAATCAACAGAGAAGCTCCCAGTTCTCTGGATGTGATCTCATATGTAAAGCATTGGCAGGTTTTGTATCTGTGTGGTGAATGTATCCAATGTTACAGCCTTCATATCGGTCTCTGCAACATTAGACAAAGACTGCATCAGAATAAGCTTGCGTTTGGTTTTAGCTATTCATGGCACGCAAACAGAGATAATTTAAACCGTTAAAGGGGTGAGAATTTGCCACAGAAGTATCCCATTATAGAACTACCAAAGGAGCAAAATATTAAAATGACGATTCTGCCTTTTCTACCCATCGAGGCTTTGAACACCCAGAATGCAGTAGCTTGCGTTGTCACCAATGCTAGTATGCAAGTCTTGGACAATCGTTTTTTTTTTATATAATATCTTTGGGCTACAAAATGCCAGGTCTTTCTTGTTTTGATTCTTGACAATATGGGAAAGATTGTTGTACTTTCTCGTCAGCAGCAGTTAAGAACTCAAGGATTATGGCATGCTACTTCATGGATGCTTTAATATAGATTTTAGTGGGCCCCAAACACAGTATTTGAAGCCATTCCCGAAATTCAGCCGTGGTGCAAAATTACAGCCACTACGAGCCAATCGCACATTGAGCTTTCCCCAAACGTGCCGTTTCGGTGTCTGTAGCTTTAATGCAAATGAGGAGGAGAGGGACGGGTAAAGGAGGAGGGTGGGGGTGTGGCCCTGAGCAGCTTGCGGCCACGGTACCATGCGCTCTGTTTACAGTGGATGTATTGCAATGGCGAGGCGCACACAGCCTTTGGCCGTGTTCTGTAAATATTCTAGAACACTCCGGATGCTCCGGTGTGAGTCCTGGAGCTCTTCATCTAAATAATATCATATTATACATAGATATACACTCACCAGACACTTTATTAGGTACACCTGTCCAACTGCTCGTTAACGCAAATTTCTAATCAGCCAATCACATGGCAGCAACTCAATGCATTTAGGCATGTAGACTTGGTCAAGACGATCTGCTGCAGTTCAAACCGAGCATCAGAATGGGGAAGAAAGGTTATTTAAGTGACTTTGAACGTGGCAGGTTTTTGTTGCCAGACAGGCAACAACAACCATCTCTAGGGTTTACAGAGAATGGTCCGAAAAAGAGAAAATATCCAGGGAGCGGCAGTTCTGTGGGCACAAATGCCTTGTTGATGCCAGAGGTCAGAGGAGAATGGCCAGACTCGTTCGAGTTGATAGAAAGGCAACAGTAACTCAAATAACCACTCGTTACAACCAAGGTATGCAGAAGAGCATCTCTGAATGCACAATACTTCAAACTTTGAGGCGGATGGGCTACAGCAGCAGAAGACCACGCCGGGTGCCACTCCTGTCAGCTAAGAACAGGAAACTGAGGCTACAATTCGCACAGGCTCACCAAAATTGGACAATAGAAGATTGGAAAAAGGTTGCCTGGTCTGATGAGTCTTGATTTCTGCTGCGATATTCGGATGGTAGGGTCAGAATTTGGCGTAAACAACATGAAAGCATGGATCCATCCTGCCTTGTATCAACGGTTCAGGCTGGTGGTGGTGGTGCAATGGTCTAGGGGATATTTTCTTGGCACACTTTGGGGCCCTTAGTACCAATTGATCGTGTCAACGCCACAGCCTACCTGAGTATTTTTGCTGACCATGTCCATCCCTTTATGACCACAGTGTACCCATCTTCTGATGGCTACTTCCAGCAGGATACCGCGCCATGTCATAAAGCACGAATCATCTCAGACTGGTTTCTTGAACATGATAATGAGTTCACTGTACTCAAATGGCCTCCACAGTCACCAGATCTCAATCCAATAGAGCACCTTTGGGATGTGGTGGAACTGGAGATTTGCATCATGGATGCGCAGCCGACAAATCTGCAGCAACTGTGTGATGCTATCATGTCAATATGGACCAAACTCTCTGAGGAATGTTTCCAGTACCTTGTGGAATCTATGCAACGAAGGATTAAGGCAGTTCTGAAGGCAAAAGGCGGTCCAACCCGGTACTAGCAAGGTGTACCTAATAAAGTGGCCGGTAAATGTAGATCATATAATATATATTATCATGTCCAAAAGCTGTGTGAGCCTCCAGATGATATTATGAATCTCAAACGACTGCGTCAGGTTTTCTGACGTCTCTGGTTCTTCCACATCAATCTAAAGTAGACTGAACCACGACATGAAGAAGAAAGGGATCGTTGCCCGTGATTGTTGACCGCAGTTGTCTCCCGCCGGAGCCTGGCTGCCGAGGGACCACCGCCTCAGCAGCGGGCAGCGCTTAGCAACACCGCCTCCTGCAGCCTTAACAGATAGCGTCTGCCCGAGTGCATCAGACTTAGGTAAAAAAAAATTGAAAAATGACTTTGATTTGATGCAAAGGGCAGTGATATATATATATGTGGTTTTAGGTGAGGGCGGGGGGGGCTGGAGGGGGCCATGTCAACACGACTGGGTGTCTAACTAATGCTGGCCGCTGACCTTTGCGGTCCGTCAGAAACAACCTTTGGCTCTTCCATTAACACGGTGGGCTGACACCAGACAGATCACGCTACTTCTTTACCTCACCCCTTCCCCGTGATGGACAGACCGGTTAGCGGAGCCACACGGGAACCCTTCCCTTCCCTTTTAAAGAAGTGTGGTTTGTGTCGGATGTCTGTAGGCAAAGTTTGTGCCTGCACTCAAAAAGTTTGTGTGAATAGAATCAAAAGTTAGCGAGAAGTGACTTGAAATGTGAAAGGCATGGGCAATTCGTTCTTTTGAAAAAAACTTGGTTGTCACGTAGCGGCTGAATTGCTTCTATTACAGCTCTGCAATAGATTGAACCCAGCAAACGAAGGTAGATTCTATTTCCCCATGTTTATCCGTAGGCCATTGTACAAAATGTCTCAGATTTTGTCTGATTGACGTTGTCAAAATGGAACGTTTAAGCGGGACTGCCTCAAAGACCTTTGTAGGATCGAGAAATAATCACCAACTAAAGACTGAAAAAACATTAAATCACAATTCTCCCCGAGGCATAATTTGTGGCTTTTATATGCTCTTCCAAGACCAATTGCTCATACACAGGGTGTTTTAGTGTATAGGGACAATGTTTGACATTGCAGGAAATCATATAAACAAATAGGCCTTTCATCAGTTGACAAGGCATTGCGCGGACCACATGATGATGACTGCCTAAAAACCGTCAAACACTCGGGTACGAAAGGCACAAAAGTGCAATGCTCCCATTTTGGAGACAATGCCCTAGTTGGCCTGGCTGCCAACATCTGTCTAACCTGGAACCCCCATAGTTGGTTAGGGGGCGGAAAAGAAAGACCAACATGTACCCTAACCTGCCTTGCAGTCGGCCTACCTAGGAGAAATATCAAGAGAGTGAAACACTAAACACTACAATATTCATGTATTTGTAATGGGAAATATTACAACCATTATAACATAATGGGACATTTCTGGGTTTTGCAGATCACATGAAACAATTAAAAAATTGTGTTTAATGTTCGCACCAGCGACGACTTCCAACACAGCTCAATGTCTCAGAGCGTCAGCCATGCAACATATTAAAAAAATCATATCAACCATTAACTTTATTGGCCAGAAATATGTATGAATGAAAATCTTGGGATTTGTATGTGTGGGCAGCACCAGGTAAAATAGCACAAAGTTGAAAATCACAACCTGGGAAAATGCAATTTCAACAGGTGCCTTTTGGTGCAGTTTCAGATTGCTAGGCAACTACTGTAAAATTAAGGTTTGCTTATTGCCATGCTAATTGCAGTTGTTTTGCCAGCATTATTCTCTGAACACAATTAGCTAAAGTAATTTTTATTTTTTCCTTCCCTGGGTTCCCTGTTTTCTCTCCCTCTTTTCATCACCCTGTGAAGCTTCAGTCTCTATTTTTCACACTGACGTTATTATAATAATGGTCACTTTTTGTGGCTCTGTCTTCAACTGTCTGCACTATGAGATCTACAACTTAAAAAAATATATATCATAATAAAATATCCTACTAGGAAGAGGTACAAGACGTGGTGAAATAAGATTTAATGTGACCCCTTGGTTTTTCAATGTTGGTGAATACACACACACGTGATACTTGTTGAATACATCTTGCTGGGAAACTTCTAGAACCTCCCTCCCCTCATTTCTTCCATTTTCTGAGCAAAGAAAGGTGAGGTCAAGGCGCACACTGAGCTGGAGAATGTCAAGTCTGCAGAACCTCCGCAACGAGGTGTAAAAACACAGGAAGGAAGGGAAAGCAAGGTCAGGAGACGCAGGACTGCTGCTGGGTGAAGGACGTGGTCGGGTGCGACTATCCATGAGAATTATACAAATTACTCCTCTGTATTGGCATTATTATCATGCAATTAAAAAAGCAAGTGCTCCTCTCATTTGGGTGATTCTTTAGTTCTTTCATACATCCCAGTTCTTTCCTGTTAAACACTTGTGAAGAATATGTAGCTCTAGTTATTTCTATTTAGTCCATCAGCAGATAATGGATTCCACACTAGGTTCAACTCAGGTGATCAAGGTTGAACAATGGCATCAATTATACTCCCTCTCCGTCAAAAAGAATAATATTTAAAACGCCACAGCAAGCATCTCTGCGGTACGAGGCTGGAAGAAAATGAGTTTCTTTCAGAGGTGTCACCTGAGCCACCATGTTTGGGGTCTGTCATGCGGTGAGCGTGATGACAGTCCTCCTGTGTGAATCAGGTATGAGCATGGCCAGGGAGTGTTGGCTTCACATATTTTGCCAGATCCTCCGTTATTAGAACGTGGGAAGGAAATGAGCTTGCCCGCATAGATGAATTGCTCCTCACAGGAAAAGGTCAGACGCAGCAGGTGTTTATATCCCTTCTCCTCAGAGTGGAAGCGATTCAGAGTTTTATGAAGCAATACGTGAGGGTTATACGGTGGCAGGCCAAATCGCCGCGAGTTAGAAATAATTTCCAGAGCTGTACTTGCTGGCCTTGGGCTGAGCCTTGGGCCGCATCCTGACCAAAAAGTCTGGTTGTTTCATATGAACGCTGCCGTGCTGCAGACAGACAGATGGGAAACAGATGGGCAACATGGATCCGGATTTTTTGACTGCAGCAATGGGAGCTTCCTCAAAAGATGTCCAAAAGTCAATCTACCTTTTTTCTTAACAATGTTGGTTATGAATCTCTGCTCAAGCCCCGGGCATGTCTTTTGACTGCTCGAAACTTCCCTCTTTTTCTTCATTGACTCGCCTTACTTAAGGAATATTGAAAAGGGAATTACAAGCAACAGGAGGGAGCTCATTATTTTTTTTATTGGAGAGCCTTGATATTACTATGCCTGTTACTGTACAGGTGTGGCATTCAGAGCCGGCAAACTGTTTTCCAACTTGAAAATTTTCCACATAGTGATGGCGATAACCTTTCGCCTCATCAAAGATGCTACTACCTCTGCAGTTTGACTCCAACATTTGGCTGCTCTTGACCTTCCTGAGAAATGTTGTATTAGACCACTGTGGAGCACAGGCATGTCATCTCCAGGCATCAACAAAGGCCTTCACAATCGAAAGCCATGAGCGGGTGTTTTTGCGTAAATGCTTCATCATTTTGAGAATATTGGATGAATACCTCACAAATAAGCACCAGTACTTACATTGCACCTCCAGGTATTTTTGTGCTTGGAAGTCCTTGACCGCGGGATGATCGACGATGCACGCCACAGGCACGCCGTCGTCCTCCTTGCTGACGGTGAACGCTAGCCGGCTGGTTACCGTGTACATCTTGTCATAGGTGAGCTCCACTTTGGGCTTGCCTAGGGAAGGGAACAAACGCACAGGCTTATAAGAACCGGGTTCATGGGGGTTCACCAGGTTTAGGATATAAAACTAAAAAGTAACCACAGTTGAATGGGAGACATTTTTGTTGTAATTTCCTGACGGGATTTGAGATTAGTGATCACTAGTACACCTAATAAAGAATATATCACAACAGTATGGATAAACAAGATTGCAAGTGCACGAACACACAAATTGAACACAAATTGTTCGGAAACCTTCGTTTTCTGAACAATTTATTGTACCCCTAGTGCTGCTGTGATAAGTCTAAGATAAATGTTTTGTAAGAGATTTATAAAATTTGTTCACTTTGGAAAATAACTTTTACTTTCTGGCCTCAAGGCTGACAGAAAAGCAGGAAAAGGTAAAACTTTCTGCATATGCAGACAAAGGCAGCTATTGTGTCTCAGTTAGCCCAGCGCCTCCCTAACAGCGACCTTGGGGATTATGTTGAAGCGAGGGTTGGCGGGTTGTCCTTGGAAGCGGTCAGAGAAGGTGAATCGGCTGAAAATCGCCTGCTGTCAGGGCCTGTTGTGCAATTGTGAATACATTATTAGAGAATTCGTTATTCGGAACCAAGCTACTAAATCTGGTTTCTTACTGCCTACCCACCATCATCACACATGCATGAATGCCCACACACCTCCCTTATTCCACTTAGTAGCCGGGCTCTGCCATCAAATTGACAATATGCTAAAAAATACAACTACGAGCGGTTGCATCAAATGGGATGTTTTGTGATAAGAGACAGTGCCGCGCTGGGAATGGCTAGTTATTTTAACCTCACTCAACCCACTCCTAAACACTATCTTGTATTAAGTGTATCAAGACACATGAATAAAAGTACATTTATTTAAGAGTGTGAATCAAGGGAATAAAGAGAGCAATCAGAGATGCCACAGGGCACGAAAGACTACACATGAGTAAGTTTGAATGTGAAGTGTTGAAATGTAACTATAAATTCCTCCTCTTGCTCTATCTCTCTTTGCCGACACGTACGAGGTGGCAGAGATTGGAATGAGAAACAACCCTCTTTTAATGTTCGGCCCGTCTCGTATGGCCCTTTTTAACACCGATTAAAAACAATAGAACTGCAATAAAGTGTATTTATCGGCATTAGTATTAGATCTCACCTTACCCAAGCTTTACTTAACATGACATTTGCATTTGCTGAGTTTGTGGGATAAATTAGCTGGTGGATAAATAATAAGCACATCAGAGGAAGTGTTACTTTAATTAAACAAATTAACTGCCTTATGGCAGTTTGCTTTCTGGCATTCACACTGCAGCGGACACTTGTTAGCGAAACCGCATTCCGTATGAAAGAACTAACCGGCACTGTGTAAACAGCATAATGTAGGAGTTGGAGTGAAAGATTTACTAAGTTTGGAGCTCAGGGGTCTTTCTGCCCTCTCACGATCAGGGAGAAATTAAACCTGCTTAAAAGTGGTATGTGGATGATACTACCGCCCTAAATGTCACATTGGTTCCAAAAGACTGAAGTGCTATTGTTCATTTTTTCAAACGTGTGAGGGTGTGAACACACTAAATGCTCTTCGGCAGAATCAGCACAAAAAAAGTAATTTTGACCAATCATATTAGTCATGCTGTAAGCATGGGTTAATCGCACAGAATGGCATTGTCCTTTGATGCATGAGGGGAGCCTTTTTTAAATAAAACATAAGCCCCTTTTAAACAGCCTGTTCAAGGTTGTGGCGCAATTCTGCCTTGCCTCCTGTAAGGAATACAGAATGGGGTGGGGGCAAAATATTGTTCCGCCTTCAAGACCGAAGTGGAGGAAATAACAGATTCATTTATGCGGCCCTCCAATGTATTTCTGATTACACAAACACATCGCTTGCATACATCGGGCCATTGTAACATCATCAATCAACATGTTGTTTATGACGCAAAGCAACTTCGCTTGCATTTGTGGTCTAAATGTGAACAGCTAATAAAAGCAATCCAACACTCACTTCTTGTTTAGAAATTACATTGATGCAAAATGCCACACAAGAAACTGCCGCTGTTATGTCACACGGCACGCCTCCGGAACTCTGGCATGCTATATGAAAGCACCAAAGCGGGGGAAAATTATGTTGGCTTTCTTTGGTTCTGTGTGGGAAAAAAAAGGCCAGCATAATGCCGGATCCTCTTTACGGCAAAATTGTGGGATCTCTGTGTTAAGAAACTAAGAAATTTAAAATATACATATTCTATCTCTGGTATCTTAAATATATTACTTGGAGCAGTTTACTTATTTGAAACATTTTATGTACTCGCATATTTATTGTAATCTCTGGATAGTATTTTAATGGTTGAATGCACTTATTGTATGTAAGTTGCTTCGGATAAAAAGCCTCAGCTAAATAAATATAATGTGATATGATACACATAAACTACACAGCACTCTTCTTACATTAGTGTAAGATACATGAATGTCAAAAATACCTATTTGGAGCATGTTTGGGGATAGTGATACCCCCCCCCTTTGCATCCCACTTATCCGTATCTATAACTATGTCTAAAACAAAGTGGCGACTCTTAAAGAAAACCCAAACATCGCCTCTCCGTTGCTTTGTGACCTTTCCTTCGAGCTGAAGTCTATTGGAGCGATGGAGTTATCAGTGCTGCAAGTTATTGAGTCACAAGAACATTGGGGATGGAAGGAGGAGGGCAGCGACAGAGGTGAGCCACAGAGACGTGAGGGAGGGAGGGATGGTGGGAGAGAAGGTGAAGGAGAGAAAGAGCCAGAGATAACGCTCTGATAACCACGCTAGCGCGCTTGGTAGGGGAGCCATGTCTGTTTTTATAATATCAAGCATGACAATTGCAACCTTTAAATGATATTTTGGAGAGCCTGATTATCCCTTAAGGTAATTACGTCCAATTTTGCAGGAACATTTAATTAGAAATGTGTCTGCCAGCCTTTCCGGTCTCTGCTTTTCTCTTCTTTATCTGCTCTCTTTTCTTTTCCATTCACCTGCATCTTTAATTCACCTGGATACACAGTGGGTTCAGTATTCATTACATTACTAAGGTCAATGATAAAGGAACTGGCAGGTCCACTTGGAATATTTATGTACTGTGACGGACGGAAAGAAAAGCACCCAGACACTGATAATAAATGGTTTCTGAATTTTAATCAAAGGCACATGATAGCTTTGATATGGTCTCGATCCGGCAGTTCTGTGGCCCTCTACTACAGTGTAATCTTAAATTACACTTGAGAGAGTAGTAGTATTGCAGTATTTATTATTAAACTATCGTTTCCCCAAGCGTAGGCACGCTGAGCTTCAAAACAGCAGCACCTCTGCTACACATCATAACATGACGTGGGTTTATGGGAAACCAGGGCTTCCTGTGGAAAGCTCAATGAACACAGGGAAAATCTATTAATCCATCTATCTATCTGTTCACCCAGGCGTCAGATCAAAAATCCGGTGTGTGTCACCTGAGGCGCATTGCCTGAGGTTCTCACGTGCATGAGATTTTAATCATTGTATATTATCATACTGAGCAGTGAGCACATCAGGCCTTTGTTTCAGGGTGTTACAAGTTCCTCCTCCATTTTTACGTGGCAAATAAACTAAAGATCTCATTGTTCGTTTTATAAAGTCATCTCCTAGCTCCAATCTAGTTTATTAGATTATACTATAGTGATTAAAGGTTGTGCCGTCTTGGGCCACCAGGCTGTTGGACAGCTTCAAATCTCTGGGTGTTGTCCCTGGTAGTTGCAGCGACCATGCCCTCAGTGTCTGCTCTTTCTGAGAAGGTTTCCTTTCTTTAACATTTGTATTGCAATGACGACACTCTTTTACAGAAGTTATATTGAATCCATTTTAACTTTCTGTATTGTAGCCTGGAACAGAATTCTTAACCTGTCCAATGAGAACAGACTTGGAAGCCTCATTAAAGTGGCAAGCGAGGTGTCTGGGTTGACTCGGGCCCAGCTCATGGACGTTTATAACAAGCAGGTCCTTAGGATGGCTAATGTCATTTTTCCATTGTTATGATCACCCCCCGCAGAAGGGGCCTGAGCTTTCCGCCTTCTGGCCACCGCTTCAGGGTGTCGGCGAGGAGGACTTAGACATAAGGGCTGCCCGTTTTCTGTGGCTATCGACAGAAAATAGCCCGGACAAATTTATAGCTTTTTCCTACTTTGTTTCTTTTAGTTGAATCTGCTTTTGACGGTGTTGATAACGTTTTTCAGTTTATCTCTACCTCTGAGGTAAGTTTGTGTTTTTTATATTGTATTATTGTTGTCTGGTGTCAAATGGTTGTTGCTACAGTTAATTTTTTTGATGTGGTCATTTTTATTACTTCTAATAGCTGGACAATGAAAATCGGTGCTTAGTAATGATGTTGTTTGCTTTTCCAGAATTTCCCCATTGACAACATGTATGTACATTGTTAAAGCACATCACATAGATGGATTGTTGTTGCGGGGGTACCAACACACATTAATCTGAAGCAATGCCGGCGTGAACGCAGGAGGAAAAGGCAGGTGGACTCTGGCCGCAGCTTTAAGGGTCACCCTGTGTTTCAGGAGGTTAACAGCTTCATGTTGAACCAATCCCTTTGACCTCCGCCCAGAACACCGCCTTTCAGCTTCACAGCGGACCACTCTATGGGTCTTGCTGTTTGTTGTTGTTGTGGTGGTGGTGCGCGCATTGTTGACGCGTGCTGGCTTAGGGCCAGGTGGCAAATGGGAACCTTGATGTGTTCAGGTCTAAACAAAGCGTGGCGCGGGGGTGGCCCATGAGACGGCGCTGCATGTCTTTCTGTGGGGGTGGTGTCGCCGCGGTTCACCATGGGGCTCGACGCAGCCATTTCAAAGCCCACATTCCCTTTGAAGTTTGCATGAAAACATGTCATGAGGCAAATAGGCCCCGGCCACCACTGTGCATTCACACCGGATTAATGGAGGCAATTGAACGATTACAGTGTTAAAATGCAATAGAAAGAAAGAGCAGATGAGGGGAAAGAACAAAACAACGACTGATGTTAGGGAGGAAGTTGAAACCGAGGGAAAGTTTACCGACACACAAAGAGAGCAGGAGTCCAACGGACGTTGTTAAACAGTACATCAGCCGAGTAGAATATGGGTTGCTCTTATAAGTAATCCTTAGATACATTTTCCGTTTAGTTTTTACTCAAGAGCAAACAAACTTACTCACTGAGGTTATTTAACTGTGCATTAGATTCGAAAATCTTGGCTATTGCATCTTGACAGCAATTAAAAGTGTTATATCAAAACCATTGCATATCTGATTTGGATTAATATATTCCCCTATAGAAGAGTAAAAGCCCCTTCCATGACCAATATCTTAGTTTGGTTTTCATTTTCCTTTTTAAATGTATCCAGACTGAACTTCTAAAGATTTCCCTGTAAGTTAAACATATTATATTGCATGCTTAACTTCTTATTGCTATCACCTGCTGATGAAGCGACACACCTGTCTTACACTTATTAAAACTGAATTGAAGGGGCATAGACAGGGGAGTCGGCAGCCCCGCCCCCAAAATGAACACAACCTGAAGGCATATTTCAGAGGCAAGCTCAGGGGGGTTGGTTCTCCTTTAAGACACGGACGGCTCCCACCCACCTGGCAGCTCTTTGTCGCCCTTCATCCACTTGATGGTGGCGGCGGGCTTGCTTCCCATGGCCGTGCATGTCATCTCTGTCTCGTTGCCCTCGCGCAGGACCTCATCCCGGGCCTCGATGATGGGGTTACCCGGAGGAACTATGGGTAGGGGGTGCACACACAGACACACACACAGGGGATGGTACGTTGCAGTGGTTAGTGGTTGTTTGACTCAAAGCCAGACTATATTTATCAACAGCTTTCTAAACTACGCCCCTTAAAGCGCTAGCTGCCTCCACACTATGTTGGAGGCAGTTATTGTGCTTGCTCAGTGACACTGCGACACATGCTAAGAGGAGCAAGGGAATCGAACCAGCAACTTTCCAGTCTGAAGACGACCTGCTCTGCCTCCTGAGCGGAATATATATCATCTACCGTCTGCTCAATATGTTATTAGCGGAAAATAGCCATTTCAGATTCAGTTTAAAAGGCAAAAACAAAGTCAATGTGAATAAGTGTTGATCCAAGTGTGCAGAGGGTATGTGGCCACTG
>OOFH01112689.1:0-14189 GCA_900323355.1 Merlangius merlangus
CGGAGAAGAGGGGCCGGTCTGAGTAGAAGGGCTACCCCTAAGAGGAACACTATTCCCCCCCTCCTTCTCTGTCTCTCTCTCTGTCTCTCTCTCTGTCTCTCTCTCTCTGTCTCTCTCTCTCTCTCTCTCTCTCTCTCTCTCTCTCTCTCTCTCTCTCTCTCTCTCTCTCTCTCTCTCTCTCTCTCTCTCTCTCGCTCTCTCTCTCTCTCACTCTCTCTCTCTCTCTCTCTCTCTCTCTCTCTCTCTCTCTCTCTCTCTCTCTATCTGCTTCATCACAGCTCCTCAGTCAGCATTGGCTCTCTGTTCATATCCCCATACCCGCGTCCATGTAATCTTCAGGATGCAGGGATTGGCTCTCATACTCGGATAACACAGTCCAGTCCAAAAACTATTATTTTAATATGCAGTTATTATTCTCTCATTTGGTGCAGGGATGACTGCAAAGTCACGCTGTGGTTTTGATGACATGCTAAAGCCTGTTGTCCTGTCTTTTCAGAGGTGACCGGTTAAGGATGTAAGCCTACACTCTGCTTTGTTTGTGAATATAAATTTCCGATAGGATTCTTGGTGCACCAGTCAACCTTTGTCCCTTATCGAACCCCTGCCAGATACCATTTTGAGCTGGGGTTTCAGTACAGATGGAAATAAAATGGTACAAGTACTGCATTTATCTAGCACTTTTTCTAACCAGTGGCCACTCAAACGCTTTGCCTTTATTGCCTGACATTGCAGTTCTCACACACATTCACACACAGATTCACAAAAAAATCCACACACCAACGGAGATTTCAAACATGCGCTGTCTTACTCAGGGACCCCTTAACGCTCAGCTAGGAGGAGCCGGGGGAATCGTGCAACCTTCCGGTTGACAGTCAAGCTGCTCTACCTCCTGAGTCACTGGCGCCCGACGTTTCCACATTGGGCGTTCAATGTTTCTGGTTTGATATCCCGGACACGAACAAAGCATGAAGGCATCCCATTGCTGAGATGAACGTGTGAAAAGTATGACACGACTTGACAATGCGTTTGTAGCCTCTTTTCTTTTGAACACACATCTTCAAACTCCAACGCTGATCAGGCTGGAGGGCAGAGATGAAACGACGTAGCATTGAAATAAGACTTTCACACTAATAACAGAAACCAGAGCAGCATCATATACCACAGCATTGGCCAAAGCCGAGTGGATGTGGGGATGGATCTGATGCCATGAGCCATAGCATTCAGTGGGTCACTGGTAAACAAGATGTTTAAAGGAGCCCTATAAAGTCTTTGTTTTCATAGCCTCACAAGTCAGACTTCAGATTAAAATCTGAAGTTCGATGGCCGAATCGCTCAAATCTGTGTGAACAAGGTGTTTCACAGTTTTTTGTGATCTGTAAGCACTTAATTGCTGGTAACACAAACTTTATCAGCAGTACTAATGTGTAAATAAAGTGACTTAAAAGGTGTGACTTAAAACGTAGTCTTGCCACTGTGGAGAAAACAAACAAAATATTTTCTAAAAGCTATATCACACAAATTAGTTTTCTTCTGTATTATTTCTCCTCAAACCAAACACACAGGAAGTAAAGTGTATTTTTTGGTTTCCGTCCCAGTCCCCCCTTCCCCAGAATATCTCCTACATCGTAGTAGGACTTCTGGATCTAACATTTAAAATTGTAATAAAAAACTTGTTAAATATGATGATATGACATTTTGCCATGCATTTTAGGTGGCATTGAATCAACCAACCACAGGCCCCACCATGGCACCGCTACAGCCCCTCTGTTTGTACAGCATTAGCTGAGGTCTCTGCACGCCAGGTGAACTTTGCTCAAGCCTGACCCGTACCAAAAGGCTCTGTTTGCTCTTCCCTCCTCACCAGTGAGCTTTGGTGCCTTAGCACAACTGCCGTCCAGCTCCACTCACTGTAAAACCACATCAATAAAACACCCGGTGAGAACCATCTCCCACATATTCCCAAACTGCGTCGGACAACCTGGTCTAACGGAAGGGCCTAAGCGCTAATGCTGCCCGTCAGCACGCCTCAAGACTGTTTATGGCGAGGTACAGCGAGTGGAAACCGCTGCTAGGTGTGCTAGATTTCCCTCTCCTGTTATCACTCCCAGGGCAGAGTGCGATGGTGGCCTGGTTTTATTGGTATCGTTTGTTTCAAACAAGAGCACTTTGGGTGTTTTATCGTTTTTATTTTTACTTTATGAAGGAGGAAAGTCAGATGAAACTCTTAACGAATAGCCCCGGGGAAAGTAAGCCCTTGAGTTTTAATGTAAAGATAATATGAAATTCCCGGTTGTTACGTAAACCCACACCGGGTTTGGGTTGATGCAGCAGCTGCTCGATGTGAGTACGGCCCGGAGCTCAGCTCATGCATGGTACACGATAGCTCATATTTGTATTGTTCTATAGTGACTCTGTGGTGCTTTTAATCAGGGGCAACGTTTCTCAGTTGTGGTTGAACATGTAGGTGTATAAAACTTGATTGAATTGAATTATCTAATTACATTGTAATTAACTCTTATAAAATACCTTTTTCATGTAATCTTTAGTGCCCATTTATAATCAATCAGACTTATACTGAATACTAATTCAGTTATTTTTGTCACAGTGCAGACGGGACTAACTTGCAAATTCTTAGAAAACGATCATTAAACTAATGAATGATCTTGTCTCCAGTGGAGATTATTATCAAACTATGTCTGGAGACAGTTTTAATAAATAAATAAATCAAGGGATGATTTATGAATTAATGAATCAATTAAACTTTATTTGCAGACTCAGGGTCCAGATTCAAAGACGCAAGAGTTGACAACACACTATGAGTGCTAAAGATAGTTTTATTACTCTTGTAGGCTACTTGTTCTTTACCACCGTTAAATATCCATTCTGAGCTAGAGTTACCATTATTTGTTTTTACTGAAAAACTCAAATATTAAAACCGTTTTGATTGGCAACACATTTATTCGAGTCCTGAATTGAGAAAATGATCAATAGAAAATGTGTGATCACACTTTTGAGTGTCAGTTTGCCAGACTCCTATTGCCCACTACTGCCGTTTATTTCATTAGAACTAATATGAAAGTATCGACGTCAAAATAAAAGTCTAACTATGAATGTCATCTTCAGATTGCCAGTAATTGGCTGAGCATCATTGCAAGCCGAGCCATGTGGAAAATTACCTTTTTATTGGTTGGAAATAAATAAATAAACCACGTTTATTTACTGGAGGAGGAAAACTGACAGCATTTATTTCCAGAGGCAAATCTTCCTCCTCCTTTTCGCTCAAGGCTATATACGACGGGTGCTTGTGGGTGCTTTTCAAAGTGCTGTGCAGACACACCAGACACAATTGCGGGGATAAATCACTCCCCTCAGGGCAATACACTCCTGCTCCCCAAGACACCTGCCAATGAGTAAACGATCGCGCTATGATACAAAAAGGAATACCGGTCGTACACCCAAGTGTGAATAATAAATACAACTTCAAACAAACACACAGAAGTTACTCCTTCCTTCACCGAGGACGAGAAAAAAGGAAGACATTAACGAGACGAGATGAACGGCGTCATTAATTCAGCAGACGCGACGGGGTCGGCGCTGGGCAGTTCCATTTTTAGCGAGCTAAGAGGATTGAGGCCCCGGAGTCGAGGGACGGAACGCTGCTACGGGCGGGTCAGGGCCTCCTGGTTACACTAACGAGAAGGCTTTAAATTACCCTGTGTGTGTGCGTGTCTGTGCGTGTGTGAGTGTGTGCATTTGAGAGCGAACATGTCGTGCGGGCCCACCCGTGTGTGGGCTAGAACGTACGAGAGCACCACTGCGTGAGTAACCAGTGTTCCTGTGCCTGGGCTGGGCCCTGCCTGGACACCCACAAGCGAAGCCTGTTTCTGCATGTTTCATTGCTGATTAAATACAGGACGGACATTAGTCTCAAGTTGGTCTTGCACTTGGAAGATGTATTCATGTATTTATCAAGTCACACAGGAATATCAGTTCCGATCACAGCTATTAGCCGTGAATCATTGATATAACGTGTGAGCTGAACACACACTGCTTGCCACTTGTTTTATATTGTAGCCCATCGCAACAATGACAATAAGGTTTTAATTAGGCCGTATCATTATATGAACAAACACATTACAATGAATCAGGCGGTTGATGGATTCAGTTTGATGTTCAATAGTCGCTTGTTTTGCTTCCTTATCTCAATAGCTCACTGAGGGACGATTTATTTCTGATTAGTCTCGTTTACACTTTGGTGGTCAATGTTAACACATATTTCCCAGGTGCAACAAGATGTCCTGTTCTAATAAGATCAATCAAGCGGTTAAGAACTACACGCTGCGCATATGGTGACGTGTCTCCGACACAACAACACACTGATCCTTATTTAATACATTTTGTATCGGCCTACTTCATACGTTTTTCATTGATACTGTGGACACCACAATGTCTCAAGTAAACCTAAACCGCAGAGGGGACAGTGGTTTGCTGTCGAACGCTGAATTATGAACTCTGCGCATGCCATGCAAACTGAAACAGCAGAGGCAGGAGCAGCAGAGGCAGGAACAGCACACAGTAGGGTAGGGGTGCTCTGAGCATCTTGGTTAAATGAATGAGGTGAACAAAAGTTCAAACTGAAAGGTAGCGCGGACACACCAGTCCGAAGCCCTTCATCAACTATTATTTGGGGAATTATCTTTTCAGGAACGAGTGAGAGGAGATCAAAGAGACATCAAGGGATTGGAGAAAATTGACTATGATTTGGTCTGCTTACTATCTAGGGGTTTCAGAAAAATAAAACTTGTAGGCAGGATGGTGGTGAGGTCAGTAACGGTGAATTTCATAGTCCCAGTCTTTTTTTTAACAGACTGTTAACCTTTCTTAATCATTCATTGATGGTCTGATATTCATCATCTTCTCTGCAGTCCTTCTATCATCATTGCCGTGCAGTGCAATTATTTCTCTCCTCTTCTCCTCCGGTCACCATGGTAACAAGGTCTGTCCAGAACCACATTGCACTCTGTGACTCCTTCTTTTGTGAGGTACTCAATCCTTGTCACTCAAGCATAGACAAAGGTGTACATGAGACATTTACCTTGCTTGAATCAGTGACTTAGGGCCCGTCCACACGAAGCCGAAACAGGCGAAACCTTAGGGTTTCGATCTATCCGGTTTCGGAGTATCTCCGTAAAGACTGAGTCAAGCGAAACCGGGTTGATCTGTAGAAATGCTGTTGTACACATTCCAGGCCCATAAGGGGAGCTGCTTCTGCTTCAGAAATCCAGAAGAAAAATAAATAAGAAGAGGCGAGCATGCGCATAAAGGCTGCCCCCCAAACCACTAACACTAACTAACGTCCGTCATCCTTTTTCTCTCATTTCGGTCGCAGAATCTCAATAAATAATGTCTTAGCAACCCAACAAGGGACATGATCTGCTGCAGAATGATTACAAGCCTGTAGTCCGCCATCATCTTTGTTGTTGTGAGTTCTGAGACTCCGCGGGCTTAACAGTCATTGGCTAGAGGGTCGAGGGTTGGGGCGATGACGTCACGGTTTACAGTTTCAGTAGGTTTCAGGCGTCCACACGAATCCAAAACGAAACCGGGTAGATTTGAAACCACCTTCGAGGGTGTTCGCCATGAAATCGGCTTTGTGTGAATGGGGTCTTAATTAGACAAGCACAGATTAGATCTCGGCTCAATCATCGATACGATACAATCTTCTGTCCTAATGAGTTGATAGTGTGAGGGTATTGTTTATTAAATACAATACGAGTTGCTTTTAATATGAGCTTTAATAGTGATAGAAAGGAGTCTGCATGTGATGTTAAAGGTGCAGTCTGTAGACTTAATTGGCATCCAGCTGAAATTGAATATAATATTCATATGCATGGATAATTTTTGCATTATCCCATGAAAATATGAATCATTGTGTTTTTTTGGGCTCTTAATATCTGTTATGGGAGGCCCTCGCCCAAGGAGTGCGCCATGCTGCATCGCCATGTTCCTACAGTAGCCCGAAAGGGGACAAACGGCTCTAGAGAGGAGGTGTTTTAAATGTTTAAAACAAATTGTACTTGTAAGCTATGACCTACATTAACGTTTACATTTAGGGCATTTAGCATACGCTTTAATCCAGGGAATTTACATTTGTCAAAAAAAGACCTAAGGTTGTCAGACTTGGTAACTGAATACTATTGATGAATTGATCAGGTGCCTAATACTTTACAGTTGGCTACTTGATGCTGTCGTAGACGATGACATCATTTTGGAAGTATCTACTGGCAGGTTACAGGCCAACGTAGCTTCTCCTAGGTCGTCAGGTAATCAGTCGGATGCATTATGCAGCCTGACCACTAGGTCATTAAATGTTCCACAATGCACCTTTAAGGAATCCACATTGCCCGGGTCTTGCTTGATCTACAAAATGAATAAAAAAAAGATATAGGCCTAAAGGTATTATTAGTCTACTTGAATTTGTCGTTGTCCACATAATTTGATCAACTGTACACACATGCCCTGTAATGCGAATCAGAAAGTATTCGATGTAAATCTTTTCACTGTTTAAGTCGTTGGGTTGGAGCCGGGAGCCACTCTGGAACGGACTATCTTTGGTTTCTCATTTCACAGTGACAACACAAACGCACACACACGTATGTCTACACATACGCACACACACACACACACACACACGTACGCCTACACAAACACGCACGCATGCGCGCGCACACACACACTCACACACACACACATTTGCAAACAGTGAAACGGCCTAGGTTGATAAGAGACATTTATTATTCTTCCAAGACGGTAGATGGTCGTAATATGCAGTGGAGGAAGATTAACATATTGCAATGCACACATTTTTATTCTGTTACACCTTTTATGGTGCAAAATGTAAAGTCGGCTAAACTGTGAACTATGGCTTCCTCTCTGGCAAAATGACACATTGAAGAGAAAACAAATCCTACAATAATATATGTTTCCTCTTAAGAGGACGCATATTTAATGTAATCCAATTTGTGATTAACATTTGTATGTAGATGGCTTATTAGGGAGCAGGACTAACGTAAGGCACCTTTAAGATGAGCTTGAAGAGCTTTTTCAGTGTCATTTTATTACGAATGCCCTGGTATTTGTCAGCTGTTAGTGAGAGATACTGTCTTTGAGAATATGTGTTTCAGGGGTTGACTTCGGCTGCCTCTTTGAGACGATTTCGGAGGCAGCTACTGCCTCATTTCTGACCAATCAGGACATCTCTTACCTGATTGGTTCGGAGACCTTTGGGTTTATTTGAAGAATATTGATCTTTCACTCTTTGCTGCCCTCTTTAAAACTCTTGAATCTTAGGATCAGCAGCTTCAGGTGATGAAAAGTACATTTACTTTATGCTCACTGAGAACCTTGGTCCTTTATTGTATTGCATTTGATATGAATGACTTGCACTATGCGAGAGTGACTTCACTCTCGCAAGGATCCTGAAGGGGGCCTGGGAGTATGCCCATCCAGTCTACATGTGTTTTGTGGATCTGGAGAAGGCATATGACCGGGTCCCGGAGAAACTGTGGGAGGTGCTGCGGGAGTATGGGGTGGGGGGGTCTCTCCTCAGGGCCATCCAATCTTTGTACTCCCAAAGCGAGAGCTGTGTCCGGGTTCTCGGCAGCCAGTCAGTCTCGTTCCCGGTGGGTGTTGGCCTCCGCCATGGCTGCGCTTCGTCACCAATCCTGTTTGTGATATTCATGGACAGGATATCGAGGCGTAGCCGTGGTGGGGAGGGGTTGCAGTTCGGTGGTCTGAGGATCTCATCACTGCTCTTTGCAGATGATGTCCTGATGGCATCATCGGCCTGTGACCTTCAGCACTCACTGGATCGGATAGCGGCCGAGTGTGAAGCGGCTGGGATGAGGATCAGCACCTCTAAATCTGAGGCCATGACTCTTATTAGGAAACCGGTGGTTTGCCTACTCCGGGTAGGAAATGATTCCTTAGCCCATGTGAAGGAGTTCAAGTACCTCGGGGTCTCGGGGCGAGTGAGGGTACGATGGAGCGTGAGATTTGCCGGAGAATCGGAGCAGCGGGGGCGGTATTGCGTTCGCTTTACCGCACCGTTGTGACGAAAAGAGAGCTGAGCCGCAAGCAAAGCTCTCGATCTATCGTCAATCTTCGTTCCTATCCTCACCTATGGTCATGAGGGATGGGTGATGACCGAAAGGACGAGATCACGGGTACAAGCGGCCGAGATGAGTTTTCTCAGGAGGGTAGCTGGGTTCTCCCTTAGGGATATGGTGAAGTTCAGTCATCCGTGAGGAGCTCGGATTAGAGCCGCTGCTCCTTTGCTTAGAAAGGAGTCAGTTGAGGTGGTTCGGGCATCTGGTAAGGATGCCCACTGGGCGCCTCCCTTGGGAGGTGTTCCAGGCACGACCAGTGGGGAGGAGACCTCGGGGAAGACCCAGGACTAGGTGGAGAGATTATATCTAAACAGGGGCCTGGGAACGCCTCGGGATCCCCCCATCAGAGCTGGTCAATGTGGCTCGGGAAAGGGAAGTCTGGGGCCCCCTGCTTGAGCTGCTGCCCCCGCGACACGACCCCGGATAAGCGGATGAAGATGAGATGATGAGATGAGATGAGTCCAACGGTACAAGCCTCATTTTGTGAGCTTTTTTCGATCAACAAGATGTGAAGTAATAAGGGCAATACATACTTTTCCAAGTTACTACTGCACACAGACTCACTGCATTTTCTAGTTTATTATTATTATTCGGTGTCTTCCAAGATTATAACCTATGTGTACAAATGTGACTGACGGGTCAGAAATCAGACTTGTTGTCGCAATCTAAATTGGCGCAAACGGAGACAGCAGTGCGGCCAATCAGAACAGATATCATCAGAGAGATCTCTAACTAATGGCTGAAGGATGCCTTAGGAGTTTCTCTAACAGATTAGACTCAAATAATAGCTCTCATCTACAGTTATTTTTAGGGGTGGGAATCTTCTACTATCTCCCGATTCGATTCCGATTTTTGGGGCTACGATTCGATTCAAAATCGATTTTTGATTCAATTAGATTCATTTGATTCAAAACGATTTGATTCATAATGATTTCTGCTTCAATCTATAGCTGTGCAAAGGATCCTTATGATCTGCTCCAGTCTGCTTTGAAAGACGGAATGAAAAATGGAGGCATTAAAGTGTCTTTTTTCGTATTTATTAAGTTTTAAACATTTATCCATGCTTAGATGGAATTGTTGCAACTGTTGCATAAAAGCAATATCACATATTGCTTAAGTAACAAAAAAATAGTGCAGTTAAACATGCTGCCTTTTAAATTCTAAGGAAAGTGTGCGGATCACAACTGCTACTCTTAAGAAGCTAGCTATAAAATAAGTTGGAACAAAAATTGTTCCAACAGTTGAACAAGTACACTTGTACAGTTGAACAAGATGCATTTTCATTTCACAGGAATGTTGCAGTACCAAAAATATCATGTTGAACACATCTGCTACACTGAACATTAATGTCTCAGTAGCTTTAAAAAAAACAAGTTTTATAACATTTTTTTTTGGGCCATTTTATATCGATTCTGAATCGTAGTAAATGAGAATCGCGATTCTTATATGAATCGATTGTTTGGCACACCCCTAGTTATTATGTAAGTACAATATCTAAGTATAGTCTACTAAATCATAAAATAACCATGATATTGAATCAGAGATTCTCTGACAATAAGGCTACAGCCAGTTTGTTCTCTTCCAGGTTTGTTTTTGGTGAGGCCTTTGTGTTTAGATTTACGATTCCGAGGACCCCGACTTACCAGATATTAAACAAATTGGCACTCAAACAAAGCGTGCTGGCCTGTCCTCTTTGAAAAAGCTCGATAACTAGGGCCTGGCAAGATGGAGACTGCGTATAGTCCAGAAGGATTTCAAGATGGATGCCACATGAGCTTCATAGAGTTCATAGTTTGCTAACAATAAATACATTGCAAACGTTTACAATAGCTGATCAACTTAAAGTGTAAGGCTAGTCTTGGCTTGTCATTTTCAAAAAAGAATAATCACTCTCATCACAATGTATTGGTCTTTTAGTGTCCTCAGCCCATGAGCTTTGAGTCTGGGGAGGAGGAGCAGGCAGACAAAACTCTCTGCAGTACCCATTTTGAACGCTCTGTGTCAATGTAACAATGTTTTCTTATCCTTTCATCTTCCCACTATTGTTATCTCTTGGGTGCTCGGATCCTCTCTTCCCCCCTCATCTATCATTTGTTCCCCCTCCTCCGTTAGATACCCGCGTGTAAATAAAGAGTCCTTCCTCCCTGTCGCCACGGAGCTGGGCCTGACGGGGCAGAGTGCTGAGGTGTGGTACCCCCCCGGTCATGGGGACATCTACGCCAGCTTCTACAACTCTGGCCTGCTGGACCAGCTCATTGCTCAGGGTAAGGAGTACATCTTCGTGTCCAACATCGACAACCTGGGTGCCACAGTCGACCTGCACATCCTGCAACAGCTGGTCAGCCAGCCCAACGGCAAGCGCTGCGAGTTCATCATGGAGGTGACGGACAAGACCCGCGCCGATGTCAAGGTGCGCTCGTGTTCCACCGCTCGTTTGGTGGCTGGTTCTTTTTACGGTTTTCCAGTGTGCACATTTCTACCTTTCTAATTTGATTTACAGTGGTATACTGACTGTTACAACGGTAAACTGCTGGACTGACTGTTGCTACGGTACGCTGGTTGACTGTTGCTACGGTACGCTGGTAGACTTTTGCTACAGTACGCTGGTAGACTGTTGCTACGGTACGCTGGTAGACTGTTGCTACGGTACGCTGGTAGACTGTTGCTATGGTACGCTTTAGGGATGTGCATTTCTAGCGAAAATACTATTCGATATTCGCTGAGAAGTATTCGAATAATATTTGAAAATCTGTCAATGAAGAACCCCACTCAAGCACGCACTCACAAACATCGTATACGCGCACACACAATCACACAGGGGGAGGCTTTTATGACTTGTATGAAATCAATCTGTTTGTTTCAACAACTGCGCCATCAACATTCAACATCAAAATTATTTCAACGTGGGCTTAGGCAGATAGGCCTACATGAGCCGATAACAGAGCGCTATTTATTTTACTGAACACAACCTGCATGACGGTGAACTAGACACGTCTTTAGCATATGGAAACTATAGCCAAAAAAATAACTTCACATGGTGTGTCTTTCTACGATTTATTTGTTACCAGCATTCGTAGTGTTAATCAGCAGAGAAATAGTCTGCCAAAGACGTTGATGTCGCTTAGCAGCCGAGGACGCTGGGGTTGATAAGTTGCCGTACTACTTCCAGAGTGATACGATAGAAAAAAAGAAACTTGTGAAGTTGTGAAGGCCCATGCAAGTGAACTGAGCATTCAACAGCATTGAGAAGAGGTGTAATAATATGGTACGCTGCAGGCTGACTGTTGCTACGGTATACTGGTAGGCTGACTGTTACTAAGGTACGCTGGTAGGTTGATTGTTACTCCGGTACATTGGTAGACTGAATGCAGTTTGGATATTGTTTTTTCTTTTCTGATATTCAACTGATATTCACAATCAGAATTAAAGTGGTGTGTTAGGCTCCTTCAACATACTTGGAGACCAAAACAGCACTTATAATGGGACGGCTCAGGGACTAATCATCAAACAGGTTTGAAAATGTCACCCAACCCTAGAAGAGCTAATAACCAAACTAAAGCTATGTAGAGAGGAGTGCTACCGGTCTGCTTGGCAGGTTTCCGCGCTAGACACGTAGGATTCACAGCGGGATCACCTCTTTAGTTCCCCTTGTACCTTGTCATTTTCAGCATGACTATCAGTTGAATATCCAATAGCTCTAACTTGTAATGAGACTTTCAAACTCTTCCAATACTCCACAGCAGAGCTGTGCTGAAATTTTGATGTTGAAACATACTTGGCGGGCATTGTTGTACCTAGCAGGAGGCCATTGTTGTACCTGGCAGGCCGTCAAGACTTGAACACAGGGGGAAGTCTGCCTATCCGGCCAGCCTCTAGACTTCGGCAAACTAATGCCACATATCAGATGCATCGTACACCACCCACCCAAGCTGCTCTTGCGCGCAAACGTGACGTAATTTCCTAGCTTGTAGCACTTGTTGCATTCCGTTTTATCTTTGTTGGCATTGCTACACGAAGAGTCAGGGAAGAACATCGGCTAGTCATTGGCTAGTCATTGCTATTGTTAGCTACATTAGCCTCTCTAGCAAACCAGCTCGAAAAGAAACAACAAAACGTTACATTGTATTGCACGCACAGCAAAATATAAAATGCTGACCGGATTAAAGGAGCAATGAAGTAAAGTGTGTATGAGCATTTGAAATAGAATGGAGTGACACCACGTGGTAGGAGAGAAAATATCCATATTTGTTTTTACATTTTAAAATACCATTTCAAGACTTCTGTACTCTCACGCTTTCAGTCTATTAAATATGATAAATAATGAAAGGCCCTCAAATGATCTATTCAAGCTTTGAAAGGGCTCCATCAGCAAAAGGTTTGCCAGGCTCAGACTAATCCTGTTGAATCCTAATGAATCAATGCTCCTCGTCGCACATAATGGAAGATGCTGATATCTGCACTGGTATGCAGGGTGGGACACTGATCGAGTATGAAGGTAAACTCCGTCTGCTGGAGATCGCCCAGGTCCCCAAAGCCCATGTGGACGAGTTCAAGTCTGTGTCCAAGTTTAAAATCTTCAACACCAACAACCTGTGGATCAGCCTGGGCGCCATTAAGAGGCTGCAGGAGCAGAACGCCATGGACATGGAGATCATTGTCAACCCAAAGGTACACTCCGCACACACGTGTCATGAAGGTCCCCCTTTCCACTAGCAGGTGGCGTACAGAATAAACTGCTGTGGTGACATCAAAAAGTAAATCTTATTTGGGGCTATGCCCCCTTAAAGGTTCCAAGTTTTTCTAACATTATTATGAGTTCCCCTAGCCTGACTATGGTCCCCCAGTAGCTAGAAATGGCGTTGGGTGTAAAACGACCACTAGGTTTCCTGCTCTGCTCTGTTTCCAGCTCAGACGTGCCAATTGTGAATTTTCCCCATATGTCGTCATACGGGGACATGTTACCTTCCCTTTCTCTGCTTTGCTCGCCCAGAGGTGGCGGTGCCTCGGCAGTGGGGCTCCTGCGGGAGACAATCGCGGAAAACAATCGTGGGCAACAATCCCTTTTTCCTCAATGTCGCGGTTCAGTATACTTCAGATTGATGCGGAAGTGGAGATTTATCTCAGCCATGATTGAAAGGAATTGGGGGGGAAGAAACCTTGGCTTTGTCTCCCTGAAGTACATGAAACGCGACAAGGGATTGTTGCCCACGATTGTCTCCCACCGGAGCTCCGCTGCCCGCCGCGAGGCACAAACGCCACGAGGCACCAACGCCTCGATGAACCACCGCCACGGCACTGCATGCTGCTGAGGCGGTGGTGCCTCGGCAGCGGGCGGCGGGGCTCCAGCACGAGACATTCACGTTCAAATATCGAATATCAAATATTCATAAGGTTCACGTGACGTCACTGTAGCTTTGCGCCGCCATCTTGACGACCGATCCCACCCACTGACAAACTGATTTCAGTGGTAACTCAGTCAACACCAACAGCAACACCTGCGACCACAATCCATGCCGGCAATTTGTTGTGCAGTGGGCTGTAACAACAGCCGCACGAGGAACCCCGGCTTGATTTTTTTATTCGTTACCAACCGAAAAATCAAGAAGAGATAAGTGGTTAGCCGCAATAAGACTCGGATGCTGCGGATGCTGCGAATCGGATGCCAACTTCAGCGTCGTCATAACCTCAGCATAATGTGCGTCAATTTGTTTGGAAATGTGTTTTAGACAGAGACCATTCAGTAGTGCTGGGTACAATGAGGATGCGCTCTTTTATTCTCTTTACTGCAGGTATGTGATAGTCATGTGATAGTCACAGAGCCTCTGGGAAGTCCCGACCTTAAATCATTGCTCTCCCCATATAAACAAAACAGACCATGCGGCAGACGGATCGATTAAAAAAAAAAAAAAAAAAAGTAGCGAGCAGAATCAGCCGAATGTAACGGAGTAAAAGTACCGCTCCTTCTTCACAAATGTACTCAAGTAAAAGTAAAAAGTATGCTGCTTTGAAACTACTCATAGA
>OOFH01112721.1:0-12034 GCA_900323355.1 Merlangius merlangus
GCCACGTCCCAGTGGTGGTGGTATCATATATGAAAGAAGGCATTCAATTATACTTCAATGATCAATTAGGAGGCCGAAGCCCTAAAGGAAGTGATGCAATAGGTGACTGAGTCGAAAACAGTTACAAGTAAGCTGTACCTTGGGGTCTCTTATATGTCAAAGGGGGTCTCAAAGGACGCATACGCATCAACCTGTGGCTTCAGCCCTACAGGAAAGGACTCAGCAAGTGCTCCATCACGTTGCACCTCACCCAGCGGCTCACTTCCAAGATTTTGGCCTGAAGTTCTTCCGAGACCTACACCTTAGCCATCCAACATGCATATCTGAGAATCAGGGCCTCTCTTTAATAATGACAAAAAGTTATGAGAGAAATACACATTAACTTTTTAAGTTAATTTGACCCCAGACTTCAAAAACGTAGCCACAGGCCAGCTGTGTCTACACACCTTAAGCCACAAATGTACACCTCCATCCCACAAAAAATGGGGACTAGAAACTATCCTCTGTCTTATGCTCATTTAGCTCCACTGTTGGAGGTCACGCCCCTTTTCCGGCCTTTTAGAGATAGCTAGGGACGCTAAAACGTTTACACACATTTTCCAGGGCTAGAGATTTGGAGTTCTAGCCATTAGAGAAAAAAAGTTTTCCCAATTGGACTGTCATTTGGACAAAGCCCCTCAGAAGTGTTGCCTGCAAGACCTAATGGTTGAGAATGTGGTGGAAAAAGTTTTTGAGATAGGAAGGTCCTACCGCCCTGAAATTTTAATAAATTATTCTAGGGCCTAACTGGGACCCCCCCACTGAAACTTGGCCCGGTCGGACCCCGGGCCAAGTTTCGGTGCAGGGGCCCCAGAATTCCTGCCCTCGGGGTCCGACCAGGCCAAATTTCGGTGTTCTATATATATCTATGGTTTTCAGAGCCATGTAAGGATTAGAGGGGGCGGTCGCTAGCCACCAACATAGCAACCATGACAGACAAGTGACGTCGGGGAAAAAGCGTCCCTGAAAAATCTGAGAAACACTCAGGATGCATTGGTTTACATTTCATTTCCATTCAAGATGCATTGGTTTACATTTCGTTCTTTGGAGCATTTATATTGATTTATTTATTTTCAGTTTTTGAGAAGGTGCTTCAAAAATGCAAAGTCTTCTGCAACCATCCAAAATCCAATGGAAAAACCCGTTGGCTTGTTGTCAAGGGAACCCAGGGCGATGCTCACTTCCGGGTTGGCCAACATACGTCATCCCTCCGCCACGCTATACTGTAAAAACACATGTTCATGTTGAATGATAATGCATAAATTTATTCTTTATTCTGCCATAGTAACACGGTAAATAAATGGCAAAAAATAGGCTGAGAACGAATTCGTATTTGCGATATGTTCAATAAAACGTAATCACAGACAAAATATGTTTTTCAGACAAACGTAATTGAGGATGCCGAATAGTTCTCTGGGAACATCATTTTGATGAGATAGGGTTGCTCTGTCAGTTGTCAAACATAGCGGCCGGACGTGGTCTCCATAGCTACAACATCAGCTACCCAACACTGATCAAAAAAATGATTGTTTCTCTCAATCAAAGCACAAAACAGGACAACTGATGTCCATAGCCTTAACCATACATGTTGTGTAATTAACAAGGAAAAGTTGGTGTAGTTGTGTTGAGTAATGTCACAGATTGCACTGTAAAATCGCCGTTAATGTGCAGCCATCGGGTCTTCCGTTAGCCAATGGGATGAATGCTCACAGCTTCATATATTGCCGTGGAGGGATTACATTGAAACGAGTGGAAAACCCCACGCGTCGAAAACAGGAGCGCAAAGGGACCCTTTCGCGTCAGAAACCGAAGCCGAAGTCAATGACCGTTCGTCAAAAATTTACGCTCTCGGAGTGAGAATTTGTTGATTATAGACAAGGGGATATCAATCTCAAACTTGTTTTGTTTAATTAATGCAACACCTTTACAAATGAAAGTGTAAAAATTAAACAAATCATGTCACCACACATGAATGGATGTACAGTATACTGTGTCATCATTATACTTCAGATTAGTTTTTAAAAAACAATTTGGAGCAAAGATTTCACATCACATCAGAAGACAACAGCATCGATGCAGAAACCTTGGGCTTAATGATATATTTTCAAGAGTTAAGCAGGCTAGCCTTAAGCTTCCGTTTCAGCAACATGGATGTGCAACAAGAAGACAATTATTTGTGTCTGAAGAGAGTTTTATTTCTCTGTAGCAAAAACTTTGCAAATTGCAATGAAAATTCAGGGCTAAACAGTCCAAAACCTTTCTAAACAGGTATAGCTTAATGCACTACATTATCATCCGCCTTCAGCTTTGATGGATGTTTCCTCGGTAAACAAATGTTTTAATTGGCATGTAAATCAACGTTGTGTTCATTAAACACAGAGCATTTAAAATATTAACATTCATAGCTTAAATTCAAATCACATTTTGTCTTTTACATTATATAAATTGACAGTAGGCCAACTGTGCGCCGTCCAATATGGTAAGACATTGACTCATGACTCACTCAGCAGAGGAAAGCATACCTCATACAACCCCATTTCAAGTGTACTATAACTTTAACATTCACACAGTTGTTAATTTTGATGTAACTCTATGGATTCATATCCCTATTTACATTCAAACAGGTTGCCGTTTCAATGGGACATCATTCTCTAACAGTGTTGTGATTTATAAAGCCTAAAATATCCTGCCATGAAACAGCCACCACAGGATGGCGCTCATAACACAAGAACTGTAATAGCGATAGTAGTAAAATAAAGTGGCTAAACTAAATGTCCTCTGGTTAAACTTCAATGGTTATCTCATTAAAGGGTGAGTAAGACCCCTGTTTAATTTAAAAAAGGTTATAACTGTGTTTAATGGGCGCCGTGGAGACAACGTGGATGCGTGAACCGCCGTGGATTCCTGATAACTGGAACCCTTTTGTCGCATTATATTAACCCTAGCTTGCTAGTGCACTGGCAACCAACGTAAGCAATGCCATGCATTTTTATGTGATGCTATTTCCACTTCTTTCGGCAAACACATCTTAGCCTACATTGCATAATGATGCTGTTTCCTTTTTGGCTCTTGTAACCGAAGTGTTCGATGTAAGGCCAGGGGTTCACTTCGGTTTTACCATAAGCTGTAGGTCCTGCTATTTTCCATATCGTCTCTGCAATCGTCTGTTTCCATGAACGTCGTCGTTGTCATTTGATTTTGGCTTTCCTCTCCTCCCTTCCACTGCAGTAGTTTCCGGCGTTGTCCCGTAAAAATAAAAGCTGTCCGCGATTTTTTGTTTATTTTTTCTTTCCTTTTTTATTTTTACTCAGTACCGTGGGTGATATAAAATGTAGGATATTACAATGCTTCAAAATAAACATACTCAAAGTAATAGTAAAAGTATAGATTTTAAAAAGCACTCAAAAAATTACAAATAGGCTACACAAAAAAACTACTAAATTACAGGAACGCGAGTAAATGTAACTCGCTACTTTACAGTGTGTGAATGTTACCCTTTGCTCTGAACTCAGTCAGCATGGAGTGTGTGGTCTGTGTTTGTGGTGTGCGGTCATGGTTTTTGGTATGTGGTGTCTGCATGGTGTGTGTGGATGTATGGAGCTCTGTCTGGGCAGCCAATTGTTGAGGGCCATGTCCGAGACAGGGACGGCTTCGAGCAGGACCCTTATAGTATAATACACATCTGTATGGTTGTGTAGAGGGACGCATTGCCAGTGGTTGATGTTAATGTCTGCATCCGAGAGAGTGTTAACCTTCTCAGACTATTATTTTATAATGCCACAGTGTGGGTGTGTAGGGGTGTGTGTGGATCTGTGGATCTCCTTCTGGGTAGCGGTTTGTTTGATTTCACTTCCTAGAGACGGTTAAGCGTAAGCTTGGCCACTTGAATGCCACAATGTTGTGGCATATTTCATAGAAAATGTCACTCATTAAAACGCTCCTAAACAACTACTAAAAAAGTATGCACAGTTTGTAACCCTAGGGATAACACTCCCCCCCCCACTCCTTCCCAGAACTTTTACCCCGAAACAACATATTTGTATCCAGGCGCGTGCCGACCATATGGGCAGGTGGGGCGGCGAACTCCCTGCAAAAGCATGCTCCCAAAAAAAATAGTTCCTCAGTAAATCATTGCCAAGTTTATTTTTAATAATGTGATTGTCACATTAACTATCTGTAGTTTCTGTAAGCTTTCCGACTATTTTTTGTCTGTTGATATCAAATTGATGGTGGCGATTCTAGTTGAGTTTAACGTGTCATGCAATGTGGGGCAAGGGAGCTTAACGACCGCGTCCCTCTGTATGTTTCTCGCATAACCATGCAGGCTGCAATAATAATTGCAATCCGCGCTATAAGACGCCCATATGGTCGTAAAGTAGTCATATGGTCGTAAAGTAGTCTGGCCCATGGTCATCTCGTTGTTGTTTAAAATCGATTACTCCGCCTTTATCTTTCAGCATTGAAGCTATTTATTTATTTATTTCAGCAGGTATTAAAATTGTATACCTGATTTCATACCTGATTTAAACAGCTGTTATTGAGAAATACCTGATTTCAAAAGTGTTGTTATTGAGAGATTTGCACACATCGTCGGGCCAAGTTCCAAATCGAAGGTCTGCTTGATTGATGACTTGTATTTCTACTTTTCATTAATTTGCACTCGCTAAGCCTGTTGTTAAATTATTCTTAGATTGTTAAAATAAAATATGGAAGAAATAGCTTCCCTATAATGTCGAATTTGTCCTTTGAATTTTTTGACATTGCAGAGTTGGTGTTTCCATTGCACATGGCTATTCTAATTAGCCCAACTTCATGACGAGTGTTGCGGGTGGCAAAGTGTGCAGTAACATTAGGCTATTAGTTTATTTTATAATTCTTACTCACAATTAGTTTAGTTAACATGTTTTAATGTAGCTCAAAATATGCATGCTAAAAATATATAGAAATTGATCATACGCCAGTAGTTTCGGCCCCACCGAAATGAAGGGGCATCTCACACTACTGTTTGCATCCCATAATTCAACACAAACAAACTGTTCACTAATGCATCAATTGAAAGTTGATTGAATTCTAAACAGGTCCTCTCTAGGGCCGTATGTCTCTTCTGGGCTATCTCTCTATAACTGTCTGTCTGTTCCAGGCTAGTCTCTAGAGCCGTTTGTCTGTTTTCTCCAGTTTGTCTGTTCCGGGCTACTCTCTAAAGCGGTTTGTCTGTTACGGGCTACTCTCTAGAACCGGTTGTTTGTTCCGGGCTACTCCCTCAAACCAGTTGTTTGTTCTTGGCTGCTGTAGAAGCATGGCAGTGGAACATGGCAGGCTCCATTTCAGAGGATATGCTCCCATGTAGATATAAAGGGATTATTCTGGCACAAAAAAAAAACAATTCATATTCATGGGATTATACACTTATAAACTACATTTTAATATTATATTCCATTTCTGCAAAGTCTGTTCAGCTTGATGTCACTGAATTCTACTCACTGCACCTTTAAGAGATGTTTTGAGGGAATATGTGAGTTATTTTTATTATTTTATTCAGTTATTTAAATGTCAAAACTTAATTTCACAATGAAATATTTATAATGGCATTCTTTGAAAAGTCTGCAGCCCCCACAGTCAGTACACTCTCTCTCTCTCTCTCTCTCTCTCTCTCTCTCTCTCTCTCTCTCTCACACACACTCCTACACACACCCACACATACACACACACACACCTAGACAAAACACTTCAACAAACGCACACAAAAGGATGCAAAATATCGAGTGAGCTAACTTGGAATCCCAGGAGTGCATTAAATATTGAACACTGCCGTGTTTGCCTCAAATGATCCGCACCTCTAAATAACAAAGTTCATCTCTGCTCCTTTGCATAAAATATATTTTTCCTTTTCTCCACGCGAACTGTCACCGGTTACACTGCGTTCGGTCGACACGACACGGTTCTCTCGTTTAAAAGTCATTCCCAGTCTCGAGCAGGGTTCCGTATGTTGCATAAGGTAGTGAGGCATAAAAACTGGTAGTGCTGGCTTGCTGCACGCTCCTTAACCATGGCTCCACAGCGCGGCTGTGAGAGCACCGGTTGTGTCGTGTTTTATTTAAATCGGGTGTGTTTCCTTGTATGCAGGATGGTCATTAGCTTGGTTAGGGGGGTGGACTACCAGTCAAAAGGTACTGGGTTTGATCCCCAGGGTTCACATACCCGTAGGCGTCCCCGATCAAGACGTTTTATCCGGTACCTTCTCATTCATGGGAATACAGACCGAACAGATACATTGTGGTGCGTGCTCCTTACTGAATCTATAAATGTTATCTTATTTACCGGCTTCTTCTCCTTTCCATACTTGATCTTGATACATGCTGAAAAAAAGTTGTTTTTTAATGAACATATGAGTCAGATGATGTGTATTTGGGAATGAATTCATAGCAACATAATTCATTTCTCTGAGCTCTTTGATACATAAGAAGCCTCTTTTTACCAGTTTGATGTTTGGTTTGGTTGTCCACATGGTAACCTATGTGATGGTTTCCATGCTGCTTTGATTGCCCGCAATAAAAATATATTATCGCATAGGCCACCTTTTCAGCAACATTCACAAGACACCGAATGCACATTTTGTATCTTATTCAGAAGCCGTTTCTCCCCTCTTAGAGTGTAAGTATACATCTCCTTGTTGTTGTGTGTGAAATGAGAGAAACGTAATGTGTTTCCAAAAGTCTACCATCTGGACAAGGTGCCACAAGAGGCAAGAGTAAGATGTTCTATTTTCTCAGTCTTTGATATCTAAACCTGAGAAATGTCGTTTAACTCCCACTTCTTTCATTTAAATGTGGGCTACTTTAAATCTTTCCTGGAGCAAATAATTCATGTGCATTTACAATAAGAATCTAAATATTGTCTTAAATATGTATTTTTTGGGTTATACTTTTCATGTAATCTTCAAAGTTTTACCAATCAAATATATATAAAAAAACTGTCCGTTTTATATTTCCTCAAACACACACACGCACGCACACACGCACACGCACACGCACACACACACACACACACACACACCAACACACACACACACACACACACACACAGCAATGTAAATCAGCCACCAGGCATCCCTTACAAGGAAGTGTGCAGGTCAAAGCATTCAACACACTACAGCTGTCTGTCTCTGTAAACTGCTGTGTTTTCTCCCCTGGAATAAACAGTGGAGCAGGGTTAGTGTGGCAGCAGAGCCACTGGGTGTGACAGGGTGATTAGCACAGCTGGTGCCGCGGAGATAGCCGAAGGCTAAAGGCTCCAGATCAATGAGGGAGATGGGCTCCTCATCACTGCTGAAAGGCAAACCAGGGTCAAGTGGTTGGAGTAAACTGTTTTAGGGTGGCTTTGGTTG
Source organism: Merlangius merlangus (assembly GCA_900323355.1). NCBI lineage: Eukaryota > Metazoa > Chordata > Actinopteri > Gadiformes > Gadidae > Merlangius > Merlangius merlangus. Next base: position 7,424 of record OOFH01112721.1, read on the forward strand.
AATTTGTTTTCTGAGCTGAGCTTTAGAGGGAGTTCTTCAGTGGTGATTGTGGTAGAAACAGGAGCACAGCAGTTGTAGTAGCAGTTATAGGAGTAGTAGGCCTAGTAGTAGTAGTAGTAGTAGTAGTAGTAGTAGTAGGTGGAATAAGGTCTTAAATTCATGCTTAAAAGGCAGCATATATTAAATAATACCTCAAATGTATATATTGGAAAGATGGTAATAAAGGAATTGTATGACAAAGAACTGCATGCATTCTTTCACATCCGCATTCAAACCAGGTGGCAAAATAATAATCTCCACTAGCTTACTTGACTAGCATTCAGTCAGACAAGAGAAGGAAAGGCACATTTGAAAAGCAGAGAGTTGCTGTGTATTTGCATACAGTTGTGGAGTGAGTCGTCTTGAGCTGTGAGCAGCACACACACAGAGCACTGTCTGTGAACAAGGTTCCCCCCTTGCTGTTCACTCCATTTCCAATGCAGGACCACTCGTATCGCTCGGAGCGGGATCGCATTAGAGATAGCATCTTGAAATGCTGGATAGCGCCGTTTGTTACGACCGAATCACGGGGACACTAATCAATGGCGGCCCATCTCGACGGCGACGGCAGCGGCGGAAGGAGCGAACGTTTCCAATCTGATTAACATCAGAAACACAATTAAGAGATAAGCAGCAAGGAAAGCCTGACATAATGGGACGGCGGAACACCATCGGTAATAACAATTAAGAACACCCCCCCGCGCACCTCTTGCAGGAGAATGGGTGTCATGGCGAGCGAACAGATTTTAAGTGCCAAAGGACTGTTTGCCAATTCCTGTAATTACTTCCTCATTCGGTCTATTACTAGTTTGCCGCGGGTCACAAGGTGAGTGGGATGGCTTCTGCGTCGAGGCTGGATGCACAAGCGAGGCTATTAAGTACTGGCACAGTATGCCAGCCTGCTGAAACGCTGAGTCACTCCCAAGGAGAAAGGGCCAGGAATATATATTTATATAAATGAACTCCTATCAGGGTTTTTATGTGTTTCGTCTTAACACTGTGGTTATCATTTCAACTGCTGTCGACAGCAGCTGGAACAGCTAGACTCGCCTGGGTGTGATTAAGATATTGGTGGTGAGGAACCCAAAAACACTTGGGGGTTTGAGCGAACAACTTTATTTGTGCAAGAGATTCAACCCACATCCATGGATGCAGAACGTGGTTGCAATCAGGGTTCGTGCACGGGTGTATGGGTGTGTGTCACTAGCTATTTTTGATGAGGTGTAAAAGGAATATAAACTATACTCCAAGTAGCTTAAAACTTCTTCTGACAAAGAAGGACATAGAGAATGGTAGCGACCGGGACGAATGTGTAAAATATATGTATGAAACACATCCGTCCATCCATCCATCCTTCCATATGAACACACACATGTACACACACCAACAACTCAGCAGGTTTATATGTATGTTAAACCTAGGTATGCAAAATAAACTTTGACAGCCATTGCCAGAATAACTGAAAAACACTTATTAGAACGGTGAGGCACGCAACACATCGTTCACAGATTAACCTCTCAAGCTCGTTTTAAATCTACTTCATAAGCATCTTGTGAAAATGAATCCACTAATTAGGTTTTAGGCCTGACTTACTGGAAGTGGAGGAAGTAATTAATTCTTAACCAACTGACAACGCGAGTAGTTTGTAGAAGAGCGTCTTTCCTAAGAAGATTGCGCTGCTTTAGCTGGGATTACGTTGCCTGATCTGGCCTCGCCGCGCCCCCCAAAACCACTACAGCAGGACCCACTAAGCATTGAGACATCACGCTAGATGTCTACACAGTCCGCCATAGCGCCGCACCTCGCTTTCTACCGCCGCCACGAGATCCTTCGTTATGAGCATAATAATTACAACCCTCGTGAGCTAAATAAAGAGGTTTCATCTTGTGAAAGGAAATCCGCCGGGGAAAATCTTCAAAAGGAGAAGCTGTCCCTTTGAAGGTGTCACCGGTGGCTTCAAAGCCCAGCCTTCCCTGCGCGTCCCCGCAGACCGAGGGCTTGTAAGCCTGCAATGAGTTGTGTTTCTGGGGCTATCTGCGCTAAGACATGCACCCCCCTACCCTCCCATACTCCCACTTGTCGGTTCTTTACGGCCCTCATGGCGGAACTAATTCCGCTGATAAACAGATGCTTTTGAGCATAATTGATCTCTTCCGTTTTGTGTGGTTTCATCATTCCTTGTTTGGGTTATTTATTGCTTTTATTGCTTTTGCATCTAAGGCAGCATACTCTAGTGTTCCAATGGGTTCAACCCCCAGTAGAAAGGTTCTGGGTTCGATACCCCAACGTCGACAGCCTTAACGTTAGGAAAACCTCTAATCCCCTTAAACCTGATCCTTAATGATCTGTATCTGAATCACACATAAGAGCCTTTTAGATAAAAGCGTTTGGTAAATAACACAGTGATGAATGGAATGATCTCGATGAGCTGTCTGACTGAGCCGACATTTCAATCACCATCTGATTTGATGTCATGTGTGAGAGAGAGAGAGAGAGAGAGGGGGAGAGCGAGGGCCCACTGGGACACGTGTCGAGCACTTTGATGTTTCCATCTGCTGAGGAGAGCTCCAGATAAGAGGATCCGAGGAGAGCAGATAAATACATCATGTCAGAGCTTCAGACAAGAGACCACGATCCGGCGCCGGTTGAATGTTCTCTCTTCAAAGTGTAGGCGAGATCTTCACATGCCCAGATCCAGGACACCTTCCCTTTTAACGCTGTGGTTTTTTTGTAGCACTGTATTCCACTGGTGTATTTTCACTGTACATTTACATCTCTTCTGTACTTTTTGGACTGTATGGTACTGTGCTTAACTGTGTTTTTTCTGTAATATTGTGCTGTTTTTATCTCACTTATAATATGTTTTCCTTTAACACTGCAATTCGCTACAAATGGGGACTGAACTTTGTTCACTTTTCTTTTGTTTTTTACCGGTTGAATAGAAGAATAGCCTATTTAAATCCTCTCTTCACTGACAAAGTGCAAGACGGTGAATTAATTGAGTGTTCAGGGTCCTTCAAGTGAAAGAACCATTCAAGATTTATTCCTTGGTGCTGTTTAAACTATCAATCATTGCTTAATAAATACCTGCCCAGGAGATGGGCTTACACACCGCTCTCGAGAAGGAACAAATACAACAACAACAATGATGAGAATACTAATTGTTCCGCTTTCTTATTGGTTTGAAGGTAGTCTGACAGTCTGATTATCTTGATTTGTTTTTCTGTTTTGAATGTGCACAACTGAGTGTCCCTTATTTCATTTTTGGTTGCTGCTGGTTTCCAATTGGTCTTTGTACAACTGCTAAAGTACAATACTGTGGTAATCAAGCCAGCCTCCCCCTTAAATGAAAGCTTTGTTCAATAAACTATGGGAAATGCAAACTTTGGAGAAGACGTATCTTCCTTTTACCACAAATAATAAATGCCTAATGTTTGATTTTGAATTTTTTTTCTACACTCTGTTTATCTCTCCTCAGCTCATCAATATTTATAGGAATCCTCTTAAATACATCTAAATTTTCATTAATAACAAGATATGAACATACCAGACGCACAACCCAACTCAAATACCTTTAATGAATCACATTATTATATATGGTTGCAAATATGTTAGTGTGTTCTTCTCTTTTCAAAGAAAAGAGAAGAACACATTTAGATAATCTAAATATTATCTAAATTCTTGATTTGTCATTGCTTGATTGGCCAGTAAAGTGCTTTGAAATTTTGAAATGTAACCCTAAAACATATCCGTAAATCTCCCCCGAACAATACAGATCATCACCATGGGCTCCACTGCTATCATCCAGTCCCATCTGTGACTTACAGGATCGACCGCCCGGTATATCCACTACTTACCACCGCCTCCCTCGGCCACTGATCACCACAGGCCTGGATGTAATAGAGAGAGAGCTTGCGAGAGAGAATGCGAGAGCATTCGAGAGCGAGCGAGAGCAAGAGAGAGATCATCGTTCTAAACCACGACAGCTTCATCCCTCTATCTCTCTTGAGATTGGTTATTACCAGTTGTCTTTTTCTCTCGCTTTGAATATATGTAGTGGGTTTGACCTTGAGTGAAACCATATGTGCATAAGCATAGAAAATAAATCACATTAGGAAATATTTTTCCAATTCCAGACATGCTACTACGGGCTACTTACATTCATATCTGAATTTAAAACAAGCACAGACACAAAAAGAAAAAGAAAAAACTAAAGGCCTGGATTATTAAATCTGAATTCCACAAAGAGGCAATCTCCTACATTACACAGATAAGTCATTACATTCCCTCCCTCCTCCCTTTCCCTCCTCAGACCTTAATTCAACTCAGGGCACAAGGGGAAGGGAACGGCCGGGCGGTCTATGATTACAGCAGGGGGCGGGGGGGTCTCCAGCCAAATCCCTGAACCAATATCACCCTTTAATTTCATATGTTTGAAGATGTCGACCCACCAGCCCACCGCAGGGGAGTGTGTGTGTGTGTGTGTGTGTGTGTGTGTGTGTGTGTGTGCGTCGGGTACGAGGGGATGGGTCTTTTGCTTGACTCTTCCCCCCTGGTTTGATGCCTCTCTGC
>OOFH01112745.1:0-16838 GCA_900323355.1 Merlangius merlangus
TTTTAAACCATTCAGTGCAAAAATGTGACTGCATTTCAGGAATAAAATCCCACACACTACCTGCTGTACCCTCATGTTCCACCAGTCGAATGCGTTCCACAGGTTGAAAACAATGTATGCACATTGTGCTTTGCTGGAGGCTTTTACTCAAAGCGACGTACAATGCTGTTGGTGCCTCCATTTTCATAATAGGTAGTCCAACACAAACCCCTAACCGTGGCAGTGTTAATGCCGTGCCCTACCAGTTGAGCTGCACAGGACCAGCATTTGACGATTGACCAAAGATGTTTTACCAACAGTGGTTCTAGTACACCCATCCCCCTTTGATGAAATGTAATGATAGACTGGGTTCCTACCTCCGTACACTTTGACTTCACACAACTGCAAATAGCCTGCTTCATCAGAGGACTTGTAGAAGTTGATGAACCTGCCTTCCATTCCCCAACACTTGACAGTCTGAGTCAAGCAGCCAGGGTCATCGTTGATTATGGCACACCTGAGGGAAGAGAGAGAGGAAGCAGTAGTCTGGTGAAGGTAGGCATCAGAGACTATACTTGAGCAGGGCACTGGTTTTGTTCCCTGATTTACTGGGAATATAATTTTCTATGCTAACCAGGAATTTTACATCTTATCGAAAGACATTTAAAAGCATGTCAAGGTCATTATTGATCTACCCAAACTGTATTGAGTGATAGTAGGGTAGGTGACACAAATTATTCACCTTGGATTGTCGTTGCCATTGTTTGCCAGTGAATTCCCGATGAGTATTTCAATGCCGTTCAGCCAATCCCTGAATTCTTCCTATTAGTGACATGGATCTCTGACACCCGGTACACACCAGGCAGCTTCAGCCTCCACCATTGTTTGGCCAGTGACTCAGTATGGCTGCAGCTGCCGTGTTCCCACTGGGGGTCGCTGTTCCCATCGATGGCGCGTTCAGCCAATCCGCCAAAGTCGGTTGTAGACTGAATAGCCGTGCTGTTCAATGCCACGTTAATGCTGGATGCAGCTAAATGGAGAGTTAAACCACAGAGTCGTTTGTCAAGGACCATTCTGGCAAAATTGAAGTACTTGCCTGTTTGGATACCTTGTCACCGGCCTCTAAATAGGGTACATAGAAATACCTGAAGATCCAGGTGACTTCCACAGGAGAACCACAACACCTGGTGATTATAAAAAACGATACACTTAACAAATAAACACTTCAGATATTGTCAGCTAATATTTGCAAGCATATATCCTGCTTAGGGATCGACCGATATGGATTTTTTTGTGCCGATGCCGATGCCGATTTTTTTTCATCAGCCCTAGCCGATGACCGATATGGGCTGCCGATTTTCTTAAGCCGATATTTGGGGCCGATACTGCTTTTGCTCCCTCAATTTACATCATAAAAATGACACAATGATGATAACAAATTTTACAAGTCCCAATTTAAAAGGGAACATTTATTGAACTTTAAAAAACAATATTGACAAATAGTAAAAATAGGTGAGGTAGAACAAGTAGATAAACAATATTTAACAAATATAAAAAACATTTGAGGTAGAACAAGTAAAAAAAAGTTTTTTACTTTTTTTTTTTTTTTTTGCTTGTTTTTTTTTTTGCTTATCGGCCGATGCCGATACACTTAAAAAACGCAAATATCGGCCCAAAACGCAAATTGCACAAGTATCACCCCGACCCAACATATGCTGCCTTTCACAACCTTTCCTAGGTCAGCGGGAAGGAGAACCAAGATGTTGCCATCAGAGGCACTACGTGTGAGTCTGGCAGTGTGATTCAAGATTGTGGAGCTGTTTCTGCGGGTCACCAAGAGGGGTCCTTTCTTTGGTTTTGTTGCTCCACCTGAGAGCACCAGAGAGCACCTTTGTTGCACCAGAGAGCACTCGGCCATCCTAATGGTCAACATCAAGGAACACTTCATAGGTGTTTTCAAACTATGCAGGAAAACCAAGGATTTGGCCCTGCTAGACTCTGCCTCAGGGTATTCTTCAACTGGGGTTAGGGAACCCTGTTAGCCTTTCCCAACTCTGTATTCGGCCTTGACGCTGGACATTTTTCCAAAACAAATCCAGCTGAAATTATGAAGTCTGATCTAAGCATTAAAGTTTGAGGCCAGATTAGGGCCTCAAATTTCTATTGATCTTTTACCTGATCAATTGATTTATAATTGACTGTTAATTAGCCCAAGGGAGAACGTTTTGCCTTGAAAATGTTGACTTGCTAAATACTTCTTTCGTTATCCTACTTTTTTCTCAACCCTTCAGTTTCTAGGCTTGGGAACAATGAGGAAAGGACAATCGCTGTAGACAATATAATGGAGAACATTGGCAAAACCCAGAGGCGCTTCCTATTTCCTAGAAGTCTGTGGTGGATATGAGCTAGTGCTTTCCTGCTGGGAGAGGGAATTGCCAAATACAGGATGTAGTTTTTCTTTTAATCTGTAACATCTGTTAAATAAAATGATTGTTTTAGTGAATATTATGTATCAGATTGTTGACGGCAAACATTCGAAATTACTAATAAGAATGCACTGGGTGTCTTTTATTTTGAGTATGCTGATTATACTGTGAAATTGTACTTGCATCTAATCCCTCTTCTGGAACTCAATGAAGGACAGGGCACATGCATTTACAGACACACCAACGTCACAGACACACGTAGAAGGGGTACCGGGTGGGTTGTTCCTTCGATGGGCATAGGGGTCCTCTGGCTCAGCAAACACATTGGAGGCCATCTTATTTTTCCGTACAGGGGGTTTGTCCTCATCTGTGCCGAAAGAAATGTTGGATGCGCCACCTGGAGGGTTTGAAACTCTGGAGATGGAGATAAGGAAACAATGAGAAAGGCACACAATGCATTAGGTTAAGCTTAGTTTAAGGAAAAAAAGTTGTCAATATTTATCAAGCAAATTTCGGTCCAACAAGTTCATTGTACAGTAAAAGCTTTAACCAATCAAATTTCTCTTTAGCTGGGTAAGAGGAACATATTGGCCTAAGAATCTCTTAAGCGGGCTCCGTGCAGCACCTGCTGTTCAAATGCGGAACAACACTGCTGCTTAGACAGTAGCATATATTTTGTTTCTGGCTGCCTGCCATTATCCGTGTTCTGCTGGCCTTTCCAGAGCAGTGCTTCAGTGTCAGATTTTTTTTTCTTCTATTTATTTACTTGTGCTCATTTACTCATTTACTTTGGAATTGGTATTGTGTGAATATTTTTAATGGTATCATTCCCGCACTACATTATCTTCGCTTCAGTCATAAAACAAAGCCAATGCATGCTTCTTCTTTTTTTTGAAAAATGTGTCATCATTGTATGGTTCATCATCTCAATGTACACATTGTCACATAGGGTGGGAGAAGTGATTGAAAAGGTGCATACTAGTGCAGGTTTGGCCTCATTATATTATTTGCATAACATGCTAATAATATAAGACAGCAAAATAATACCAAGGATAAACCACCTGTTGTTCCCAAGTGTAGACTCAAGTATCCCCTCCCCTGAGAAACTGATCACACATTACAGGTCATTCATATAAACATAACCAAATCTTAAGACAACATTTAGTGGCAGGGATGTTAAGTGTTACGTATTAATCATATATAGCAACAGGGACGTGAGGCAAGGAGAAGTCCAGTAGGCCTATTTATGGTATAATATTTATAATGGTGATAATTTGTTGCTAGCTCAATATTAATCTGGTGATACACAAAGCATATCCAATCAATGAGAGCTGATCATTAAATATTGGGACCACCAACAACTTAATGTTAAACAAAAATGTTTAGGCCGCTACTCTGTACTTAGGCATACAGAAAGAGCCAAACCCAAGAACCTCAACCGGGGGGTCTGCCATTTTAGTGCACCTGATCTATTTGAATACAGTCACTGCAAATGCATCCTATGTACAGCTTTGAGGGGTTATATCTGGTCTGCATGTGAAGACAATTAAAAATGTAAACGGATCCTTATTTCTCAGGAATGGATGACAGATCTACATTGAGCAGGTACAGGTACAACTTCCAGCCCTAACGACGCACGACAACCAATAATCAACCCAAACAAACGCCAAGATATCCAAACGGGATGTTTACGTGAATTAATAAATTCACCTTATGTGTTGGTTTATGGTGCAAACATTGTATTGGGTGTATATGATTATAATATGATTATTAATGTAATAGTGGTCTAGTAACGCGACACAAAAATTGATTTGAAATCCACAGGGGCCCCACCCAACAATACAATCAATCTTAGTAGGCGCTAGCTGCAGACGTTACTACACATCTATAAGGATGATGAGATGATGGAGATCACACACAATGTGACGATCACCAAAACATTGAAAGGTGCTCCATAGACATGTGATGTAGATGGCTTAATACGCGTTTGGCATGCAGACAGTTAGCAAACGCAAGCTAGCAGTGCAACTTCCATGTCCATGCCCCACAAAGAGGAGACCCGTCGCATGGAGGCGCGCTGGGCGAGACCAGTGGCCCGTCCGCGCTGAGAGAAGGTGCGGTGCAAGCTTTTATCCAGCATCCCGGACTGTAAACATTTAGCCATGCAGTTTTAGCTATAGCAACGGCCTTTAAGTCAGAAACGTTAAGTCCGAGAATACGTTTCAAAGCACAGCATGTTCACCTCGATGACTACTGTCTCAAACATGTCTGTGCCACAATAACGTTATACCTGGAGCTGCTTTTGGAACCGGCTTCCAACCCTTGAAATGTCGTGGTCGTCGTCATTCTGTCGTAATTTAATAGAGCTCTGAGACTGAAAGATGAAATAACCGTGATTTAAAATTTCATAACCCGCCTTTCATTATCTACACTGGCAGACGGCACTGAGAACGCATCAACCTGCTGCGTAGTCTGGCTTCTCAGGCAAAGCACAGCGTGGAGAGGGCGTTGCGTTGAGTCCCGCCCACGAGAACGCGGTGAGGTGAGTTCATTGGACACTGCTGCCTCAAGCGTGGCTCTGATTGGATTGTTTATTTAGGGTCACAGAGGTCTACTGACAGTTTAGTGGCGAATGCTTTTAAACCCATAGATAAGAATCCTCACATCAAGGGAATGATGTACCATTTATAACATGGAAGGCCGGACAATTAATGTTGGTAGCATAAAAGACAATATTTAAGTAATTGAAAAATTACATAATTACTCCATTTAAGTTGAACAAGGAACAAGCCTCAAGACTAAACATCTTAATAAACACAAACAAGTAACTTTATTAAAAAAAATCAGTTTATTCCAATTGTACATTTTTTAAAACAACCACCAATGTGAGTAAATTGAAACGCAGGCATATAGAACAGCAACACCATCATTAAATTTAACCAACAGCTATATGGCATGAGTAATAGTGTTTAAAAAAATCGATGTAAATGTCTATGCTTTATGATGTCACCAAGAAATGTGGGTTTTTTTAGATGTTCAGCACATGACATTGAATGCAGCTTACAAGTTGTGCACTATCAACTATCATTACAAATATCACAATAACAAAAATGAATCCATCCCTGTGTTGCAGCCTATGAACGTCTGTGACAGGATTCCAACACATGGTCATGGGAAAGCTGGTCATGGAGATTTAAAGACAAAAGGAAGAGGCATTAAAAAAGAAAGAAGAAATGCAGGCATGGGTGTTTTTTGAGGGGGGGGAAAGTCCTTTAAGTAGAAGAGCCTCCCGTTTGCTGTTGGAATACATCAATTGTGTCCTCATCCTCCATTTCAAGCTGAAAGAACAATTTGGAGTGTTTACAAGAAGGATGATTTAGTTTAAAAGCAGTTGTAGAACAATGTTATTTAAACTAATCTACAACGAGCAGAGACAACTTCTCACTAGCATACCTTTCCAACTAAGGCCCCATTTACACAAGGACGCTTGCGGGTAAAACGACCAAAGTGCCTTTTGTTTAGATGGTGACGCCGTTTTTGGGGCTTAAAAACGCAAAAATCGGAAACCACCCTCCAGAGTGGAAATGTTATATACACTCCGCTGTAGCGTTTCCGTCTACACTGCCAAGACGCAAAACTCTGCTCTGCTAACGTCGCGTACGCGTTTACGTCACATACAGCGCCAGTACAGGGAAATAAACAAACATGTTGGATTATTTCCATGCGTTGGACCGTCAAGCTGCTCTGGCAGCTCTAATAAACTTACTGGAGTCTTTCCACGAAATGTATGTACAGATAGTATTACTGAACAGAGAAGGATCTGTAATTATGTTTTAGTTTTCACGTGGTGGCGTTGTGTGATATTGTATCACAGCATCGCCTAGCCACCTGACATGCATACCCAATCGAAATCCACACACATGTGTCACCTTATGCACGCAGATTTCCTCCCGAAAACGCTTGTCTAAACGCAGAATAAAAAGTGAAGAAGCAACGCCACTTTTGCGTCTTCTGTTCAGACCACCATCATGTAAACGTAACCTAAGACACTTAATAGAAAAAACGATGGTGCCTTTGTACTAGTATTTGGCTGTATATTGACATCTAAAAGCAGTAGGAGTAAAAAGTAGTGTATAGTATAATCTTATTGATGCCAGTAGTCTGTGCTGCTTTTTAGTACAATCAAAGGTGGCGCGAATAACACTTATTGTGTCTGCTACTTTATACCAGGGAACAGGAATAACTAGTGCAAAGAATTCTGCTCCCCGTGCCCTGCTACATCGAAGTAACAGACCCATTGTGTCTTTGACCTACGTTTGGCCTTTTAGAATCCGGACAGAGAAATTAATGTACTTTCTGCAAGCCTCCCTGGATGCCACTGTAGCGCTGTCTAATGAGCTCAAGTTATCGAAATAATGAAAACACATAAGACAAACTCGCCCGCTTGACTATTGGAATTTAGGAGGAATTTACTAAATTAAAAGAGAAACCGATGCTGATGAAGTACTTCATCAGCATCTGGGCAAGCCTGCCCATCATAAAATAAACAGTACAAGATCACCAACCTTACCAAACCATAATATTCATTACAAATTACAGGCCTGATAGAGTTCAGGCGTGGTACCTGAATTCAGGCTTGAGCTCGGCCATGTAAGTTGTCAAGCCTTTTAAAACGTCTAGTCAACACATCAACCTACCTACCAACCTGCCACCAACTAGGCGTAGTCTATATAAGGAAGTCTTTTACCTTTGTATGTTTGCACTGAGGATGGTCTGAATGGGACTGAATACGTTTTGCACGCACTTTAGGTAGCACTTTACACTTTTATGCAATAAAAACGTATTGTTGCATTGGCTACATGGTTTGCGAGTTCCGCTCCTTTTATTGTTGTCAAGAAAGGCAATTCTCTATGGTGTCCTCGAGTGTATTTGATAATTTCAGGCACCGATAGTTTCACTTCCCATTAGCGATGGGGCTAAATAAGCCCCATCGCACAGTACACATACCTGTGAAGGTGTATCCGTCTCATTTATGGGCTGGCCATCAAATCGAAACCGTATTTGTCGCAATGACAGCCCCTGTATGGAAAAGAGAAATGCTGTGAATCAATATATTGACAAGCAAACTACATGCGAATGACTTAAATTCAAACTTAATGGCCAGGAGCCTAAAGTAAAACTTTAAACCCATGTGTAATCAAGTTACAAAAGCTAAAATGTGCAAATCTTGATACCTGACGTTCACAATAAGCCTTCATCAGTTTATTTAAAGGCGTGTGCCTTTTGATCTTGAACTGAACCACAGAGCCGTCCTGTCCAGCTACTTTCAGGTTGATGTGCTCATTGTTCTCGGTCTTGACTCCCTCCTGCAAGGAACACAACATAGGTTTAAGGTTAGGCATGCGTGTTCTTAATTGCGAACAGAAGAAAGTGGGTGGTCTAAAGAAAATTACTAAGTGAAAATTCCAAGCAGGACAAAGAATTAAGAAAGTGCAAAACTGCGACCGAATAGATCAAATCTCAGCAAAAACAATTAAGGGACCTTACAGTGAATGCAATGATCGCTCTCCAGACTGAGAGGATGGCAGCACACTGCCGGCCTTATACTATTAGCCAGGTAGCTAGCATAAGCTATAGCTTTCTAGCATTAGCCATGGCCTGGTATCATTCATTAGCAATTTCCTAATGCAGATTCATTCATTTTGACTGCGACTATAAGTGCCAACTGATGCAATGAAACAGGCTGAACAAATTACCGCTGAATCAAGGGAGCTGAACTTCAGAAAAGTACCGTAGGAACTTAGCCAACACGCTGATCGGATAGTAGCAGCAATAGCTTAGCATGCTCACCCCTTCGGCAAACCCGCTTGCTAGCTAGCATCAGCTAGATCTGGCCACCAATGTTTGGCGATTTCCCAAAACCAAATTGTTGAAATTGAATCCATTGTCTTAAAACGCCAATAAGCATACACACTCGATGCAATTCTTTAGGTCACCCAAACCAAAGCATTAACAATACTCAAAAGGAAACTCTCCTCACCTTGGGCTTCTCGTCTGCCATGGCTGCTGTTGTGTTTGCGAATGACCTGATGCGGCTGCGCTGTGGTGATTAGCGCCACTTTGCTTTCGGTGCAAGACTTGCACTGAAAGCATTTAATTGCGCCGACCTGCCCTGACTGAGCTTTTCACAACACCGATAAACCAATGTTTACATTGATGATAAAACTCTGTTATATATCAATTCTAAAAAATATTTAGACAAATAATTGCACAACCAATTTCCATGCATTTTTATTTTTTAAAATATATGTACATCACATATTAAATTAAGAAGCAGGCCTATGGAAATAAATAAAGTAATAACTTAAATATTGCAATATCTTACCCACGCATGAAAGAAAAACATGAATGTCAGTGTTGTCTTTAATTCTAAATTTACCAGGTCTGAAAGGAAAGCCACAACATGAAGAATTAACCCAGGTTATGACATTAGACCAAGGCCTATTCACACAAAAAATGACTCTCCGACCGACAGAGCAAACCTTTATATTCGAGAGGGTATATTGAATGAGGGCCATTTAGGATGACTTTATTCAAATTATTTAGTTCTAGTTTAGGTCTGGCCAACCAGCTCTTTGCTGAACAAAAAATGAAGTCAGGTAAATCAGGTTGATTTGTATAATATCAAATAGTACTCATTGACCTGTTTGTTTACATTGAGCACCACCAGATCTGCCATGAGCATAATATTAAAAGCGACACAAGCATTTAGGTAAGAATTGAGCAAACAATACTATCAATAAAGAAAATAAAATACATTTCACAATCCTCACACAAAACAAATACATACTGGGTCTTCATCTTCTCAACGTTGTAAATACATTTGTGCCATCATTGTTTAAAGGACCAAAGTCTCTAACAATCTGAGTCATACGGTAACAAGATAAAAATGAATTCAAGCACAAGTTTATTTATTTAAGGGTGATAGTCCTCACTCCAAAACGATCAAGATCCAGCCATCCTATCCCTACCATCCAACATTGCACCTCATGAGTCATACCAAAGTCCTGCTTCCCACTGCAGAAATCCAGGTTCCCCCAAAAGTCTAGTACTGGAAGTAAGAATTGTACTGTTTCGGACCTACTTTTTTTTAACGTTCATCCGAGTACGGTCAGTAAAAAATAACTTTGCTTGAATCACAGTTTTTTTAAGTGACTTCTGATGTCAAAACAGTCAGTAGCAGAAACATGTGCAAATTCAGTTTTCACATGTCTTGCCTTTTCCCATACATTTCTTCTCCTACCAATTATTGGTTAAAAGAACCAAGATGCGCAAGATAGACCGAAGGTTGGTCACAAAAAAGGTTATAAATGACCTGCAGTATGAATGATTGATGTCCTTTGAATGTAAGCCAAGTGAAAAATACAGTATACCTAATGGTAACGTAGCAAGTTAAACTAAAGCCCGGCATGAATTTTTTTCTGTGTAAAACCATCCATTTCCCAAAGTGGATCTTCACCACTGTAACTACTGCACTGGCACTGTGGTGACATCTGAATCAAGTCCACAGTAAGGGCATAAAGCAGGTCCAAAACACTGCAATGATCTGTTTGAATGACCCTCCCAGGGTTGGAGGTGGACACTACCATGAGCCTACAAAGGTCTTGAACTTCAAAGCTTTGATTATAGTTCTGCTTTGCTCGGGTTTCAAGAATGTTACGGTTAATGCAGCCCTTCCAACACAGAGCCGGGCTATAGAGCACCCCACTTCTCGGCAGGGGGGAACTGCTCCACTTCTCCAACCTCTGAGCATGGCTGTTCCCCCAGCGTGAACGCCAACTTGTATCTCATCCGCACCTTCTCCTGCAAAAACAGAAACAAAAAGATGTGCACTATTGAGTATTCATTAACAAAAATGGGTGCTGTAGGTAGGATTTACACTAAGTATTATCATTTAAGGGTGATTTAAAATAAGTCAGGGGCCTTTCAGGACATCTATTCCCTGCCTGGTTCAGGGAATCCCAGGTGTGTGAACACTTCTCAATGGCAGGGGGACAAGGTGAAGGAGGGAGACGAGCAGTAGGGGCGTTTTCTGTTATCTAGCTTAAAAATTTTGAAACTAGGCTTCTTTTTTCACTTTTGATCTCTCGAAACTTACATACATCGTATTTAACTAAAGCCGCTTGAAGTTGGATGTAGCCAGAATACGCTTAGCCTTGGTCATATAAAACAAATCTATCTATATACTATGACGAAAACCATTCGGGTGGAAGCTTATTAATGGGTGAAGCGATTGGTGAAAGACTCCAGTACCTTGAGTGGATTGGCCAGCAAGATGACTTGGGTGATAGCAGCAGGGGGTAGAATGGGGTTGAATGCCGCTAGCTCGGTCCCGGATGGAGGCTGTAGTCTCAACCTCATAGACTAGAGAGGAGCAAACAAATCAAGGGACTGCTCACAGTACCAGCCATGTATTTGCCTATGTCTATTATTTGACGAATAATGAAATGTGGATGTGCACATCCTGTGTGTGTACCTTTGGGACTGCAGCCTGCAGAACGATGTGGCTGACGGGCAGCGGGGCAGTGTTGAGCATGGAAGCCACCATAACCAGTACATCAGGTCTGTCTGGTGGGCAGTCGGAGGCAAAGTGGAGCAGAACTCGGATGCCGTATTTGTCATAAGCAGTTACCGGGCACACTTTGCCTGAAGGCCAAAATAACCAAAATCAAAGTCAGGCAAAGGACAAAATCCATTCTATTGAAATAATTGATTAAGTTAATTAAGTTGATTCAAATACATATATAAATGTATAAAAGCTCCTTCATAGTGCTTAGTGTTGTTGATATTAAATTGTAGTTGATGTAGCAAAACCCAGAAATGGCTTCCCTCGTTTTCAACAAAACGTTGATTGAATCGTTGGAGAATCGTTACACCTCTTATCATTGAACAGAAACCCAAGACGTGACTCACTTGGTTTGATTGCCTCCAGAGAGACCTTGACACTGGACAGGGAGATCTCCTGGCCCTTCCCTGGACTGGGTTGACTCGGGGCGAGGACCGGCGACAGTGAGCGTAACAGTGGGCTGTCGTCTGCCTGACTCTTAGCGGGGGGGAAAACCAGAGGTCCTGCTGGCACCCCTCCCAGGAGTTCGGGCATGGGGGAGGAGGAGGACGACGTGGAAGCTGCTCCTAGGAACCCCGCGACATCAAGCATGCCAGTTGTACTGAGATCAGTGGAAGACAAGAAGATAAAGAATGAAATAATTAAAAGGATTTGTACACATAACATCAACCTCTTGACGACAGCAACGGTTTATAAACTGTGCCATGAATTTTTTTTAAATACATATTTTAAATACGTTTTATTTGGCTCACGTTTTGTGACTGCTGAGGTCGAGCAAGTCCAAATCCTGCAGAATGCCGTTACTTGAGCCTGGGGGAGAAGTGCTTTGGAATGACGTCGCTGAAGCATAGCTTGGGAGAGACGAGGTGCTGCTGCATGACTGGCGGCCGGCAGGGGAAAGGGTGGCGGCTGAGGAGGACTGCAGGCTGGGGACGGTGGTGGCTGACTGGTTGGTATAGGGCGACCCATAGAAGACGGCAGAGTGGTGCGAGGTGGAGGAGGGGCGGGAACACTGGGCCGGGGGAGGCCCTGGGGAGAGGTTGGTAGAAAACACTGGGAACGTGGAGAAGGAGGGCGGGGCGGGAAGTGAGACCGAGCCGAAAAGATCAAAGTCCTGACTGGAGTCCTGGGAGAGAAACAAATGTAAATAAAAATACTGAATACAACAACAGATAAGCAAAGAAAATAATAAAAGAGAATATGAGCATTGAAAATAAACCTATGCCAACCTGTAAGGATGTCAGCTGATGACCCAGGGGTTCAGGTCTAGTCACGATGGACTGACTAACAACAGGGGCAGGGTCACCGATACCTGCCAACAAAAAACACACACACCCCCATCCCATGATGCCAACGTAGAAAGCACCACAGTCCGTTTAGCGATGCCAAGTCTCTCTCAATGTGGTCAGCCAGTTGGGGTTCGGAGGTCCTCACCTAAGAACAACAGCTCCTCGTCGAGCAGCGTCAGGGAGGCTGCCGGGAAGCAGCCCTGGGGCCCAGGGCCGACGGCGGCGCCGTACAGCAGGTCTGCAGGGATGGACAGGGAGGAGGGTGGGGCCTGGAGATGGCTGGAGGTGGCCGCCGCCGGGCTCTGGGGGTCCAGGCCAGCCAGATCGATGAGGACCTCGGACTGTTTCGCCTTGTGGCCTGGAACAGAGGACACAAGACTCGACATCAGGTTGTTTTTACGCACGCACGCACGCACGCACGCACGCAAGCACGCAAGCACACATGCATACAAACACGCACGCACGTACGCACACACACAGGCTTATCTGCTGTAGATTAATGTACATAAAATAATGTAGGTTGACAACAATTGGACCATCTTTCAGGTCATGTGAATTAGGACAGAAAAGGTGCATACGAGTCAAATGTTCTTCTTTCTCTCCGTTGATGATCTGTCCTTCTACAATCCTCTTATAGGAGTTTATGACACGGGAGAGGTCATCGCTGGCCTGCAGGATGTTCCCTGATGGTGAAGGCAACAAGGTTAAGACAGGCGTGGGAGCCACTAAACGCTCAGAGAAAACATTGTTACACACACGCTGGATGTAATGACAATAGCCTTGTTCGATGGTATGTTGTTATTGTTGCTTTGGTTAATTGTTTAAATGAGTAAATCCAACATGCCATGGCCAAGAAGAGGTGTGAGGGCCTTGCACATTTATCGAGTTAGTACTTTTAAATCTTGTGTTGTGCATTTGGAACAATTTACACTAATCTTAATCTAGTGATTAAAAGGGGGGGGATTTCCCCTATTCCTTACCCAAGTTATTGTCATTGTCCTCCGTTTCTGTGGCAAGCTTGAAAACTGTCTGCCTTAGCTTATCACAATCTCCATACAACTCCTGTTCAGAAGAAAGACCCCAAATCAGACATGGATCAAAACTTGACAAAAACTAAATTGAATATCTTACTACTATAATATCAGGCCTGTCTCACCAGTTACGCAAGTTAGTCATGTGCGCATGTGCCAAGCAGCCTGCAGCTCTCACACACACACACACGTCAAGAAAAAGGCAGCAACACATAGACGGAAGCGCAAACACGCACACAGACACACACACAAACACACACGCACACACACCTCATGTTAGGACAAAGGCAGTGACACACTCACTCACTCATCGACACCCGCGCAGGTAAGAACACGCACGCACAAGCATGCACACACACCGCAGTTACACTAGCCCTTAAACATAACGGCTTCGCCATCGACACGCGCAGGTTAGAATACACACGCATGCACACACACCGCAGCTCCACTGGCCCGGGTAAGACGTAATGTTTTTAAACATAACGGTTCGGCCATCGACACACGCGCAGGTAAGACGTTATGTTTTTAAACATAACGGCTCCACCTTCGACAAACTCTCCCAGGTAACACGTTCTGTCTATAGACTATATAAATTGCGATAAAAGAAGGGAAGAGACAATTTCTCACCTCGACAAGCAACGGCAGGACTTTCATTTTGTCATATTAAAACCGTTAAATTCAAACATCGCGCCGACCGGCATATCAACACACAAGTCACGGGATCTTAAAGAGAAAGTGCCCATATAACGCAACGAAAACATGTCAATAACATGTGTCAATAACATGTGTCATAAATATTTGGCCTGTTAAGCCCTTTGAGACTGTAATGGTGATTAAGGGCTATAAGAATAAAATTGAATTGAACACAGTATGGTGAATTATGTCTAGAGTCCACCAAAAGACTACACTTTGTTGCTCAAATGTAATATTACTCTCCTTCTTGAGCCTTCCAGAATGTCTTGCGATATTGATATCCCCCTCTCCCCCCTGCAGACTTTCATAGTTGTTTTATTTTTCTTATGTTTTGTGTGTATGCTATTTGTGACTGTAGGCTACTGCTGCCTGTCTTGGCCAGGGCACTGGAAGAGATGTTTAATCTCAATGATGATTATTATTTTCAACTAACCAATAGTAGTTATTTTCCATTTTAAAATGTCAACGCACTCTTCAGCTCTGAATAACAGTAAAAGTTATTTAATAATTGTTTTGCATGCATAGTATACTACACTTTCCATTAAACAATTACCCCCATCACCATAAATTGACTAATTTTATAACCTGATGGGCCGTATGTGTGAACAACATATCCTGACATTTGTACCCTGAAAATCTCCTGAATAATACTACCCTTGAGGTAGTATTCTCTCCGAGATTACCTTATATGTGATGAGTAGAAAGTCGGTATTACTCAAACCACTTCAGTGAGCGTGTTGATGACTCTTCTGCATGTCATTGAGTGGCCTCTAAATGATAATCAGCCTGTTGCCTTTTGTTCCCTGACTGTTAAAAAATATTTAAATGTTGGCACTGCTTTTAAGAGTCATTTGTAGTGAACGAATGTTATACGTTGTAACATTATATGCACAATTTTATCAGCTCAGGAATTTGTTACATTATCGACTGGGGTTTCCACATTATAGCCATGGGTATAATTACAACTAGAGGTTGAGCGTGCACAACATGCGCGCAAAAACTCTGGTTCCTTTAAAATAATGACTTCAATGATCGTGTCTGCATGTGAAATGTGAAGTGTATGAACTAGTTCTTATGGGGTTTATATTTCATTACAATAGCGTTCTGTGAGCCTCCTCATTTCAAACAATTTAAGCATTTTCGCTTTGTTAACAAATAATAATAATTATACAGATGAAGTGAAATGAATCTATTTGAAGACCAACCCTGATGATCTCCTTGTCTCCATCTGTGGAGACGTCTTCACTGAAGTGATTCAACATCTCATTGAGGAGTTTGACCCTGTGGTCCACCTCATCCAGGGTTCTGTTCGTCTTTGTAACTTTCTGGGCCCGTACATCGTCCTGAAAGGAGAACCCACAGCAGACATGATTTAATACTTCAACTTAGAGATACCCTTCACTAATCCATTCATTAATATGCCTGTTTTTCTCATTTAAAGGCAGTAAACTACTGCCAGACAGACCCTCTATAGTAACATACAGCGTTTCCAATCGCCTCATCTGGCATTTGGTTTGAGTTGGAAAATACACAGCAAAATCTTAAAAGGTCTTAGAAATGGCGTTAGGTGTAAAACGAGCACTAGCTATCCTGCTCTGCCTTTGAACAAACAAAGCTCAGACGCGCCGATTTGGAATTTTCCCCGTATGTCGTCATACGGGGACATGTCACCTCCCCTTCTCTGCTTTGCCCACTGAGCTATCACCGTGCGAGCGCCATGGGTGTGTGTGTGTGTGAATACACACATTGTAATGCAAGTGTTTTCTTTGTTATTTGGATTACCGTTCCGCTGTTGGTGTTATGGCGCATAACACATTGGGTTCTCTGACGTTTCTGGTATTTCCACAACGAGACTCGTAGTGGGGGTTATCTCGGCCATGGTTGAGAAGGAATTGGGGGGAACGGAAGTTTGGCTTTGACTCCCTGAAGTACATGAACCGCGGAGGAGAAAGGGATTGTTGCCGGTGATTGTTGCTTGCAATTGTTTCTTTGATGTGGAAGTCATCTTCCACATCAAAATGGCGTCGGAGAACCCAAGGCAGTCGTTTGAGATTCATAATATCGTCTGGAGGCGCACAAAGCTCTTGGCAGTGATAATATATACTATGTGATATAGATATCTATGTATAATATGATATTATTTAGATATACTGTAGAGCTCCAGGACTCCCGTCAGAGCACCCGGAGTGTTCTAGAATATTTACAGAACACGGCCAAAGGCTGTGTGCGCCTCGCCATTGCGATAAAGACAATGAGCTACGACCGTGCGAGCGCCAGGTGTGTGTGCGTGTGTGTGAATACACACACTGTAACGCAAGTATTGTACACTTCTTTGTTATTTGGATAACTGTTCTGCTGTTGGTGTTATGGCGCAAAACATGTCGGGTTCTCTGACGTCTCTGGTATTTCCAGAACGAGACTCGTAGTGGGGGTTATCTCAGCCATGGTTGAGAAGGAATTGGGGGAAAGAAACTTTGGATTTGCCTCCCTGAAGTACATGCATCGAGACATGAAGGAGAAAGGGATTGTTGCTGGCGATTGTCTCCCACCGGACCCCCGCTGCCCGCCGCCGCGAGGCACGCTGCCCGCTTACGAGGCAACAGGGCTCCGAACCCGACGCAATCGTTTGAGATTCATAATATCGTCTGGAGGCACACACAGCTTTTGGCCGTGATAATATATATTATATGATATAGATATCTATGCATAATATATATTATATGATATAGATATCTATGCATAATATGATATTATTTAGATATAGAGCTCCAGGACTCCCGCCGGGGTGTTCTAG